>CANYBF010478155.1:0-20141 GCA_948192965.1 Dalechampia spathulata
TAAGTCATCTTCTTTCTAATTATTTCTTAACTTAACATAATGACTTAATTTAAACCTTAATTACCAGAAATTTCATTATGTCATACTTAAAATTTACCATTTTATTTACATTATTAAGTCATATATCCTTTACTTATCAATTTAACCCTCAATCCTTCATTTAACTCGTTTTTATGCTTGTTTTTCCCATTTTACTTATCATTAATCTTTTGTTTTTCTTAATTTAAATCTTAATATCATTTTAACTTAGCAAATAGAAACTTTTTCCCTTGCATGATTTGGCTAAAATGAAAAAGAAAGGACACACTCACACACACACCGCAAAATCATCTTCTTTCTTCCTCTTTACAACCCTAAACCATCTAAATATCAACTAATCAATTAAAAAAACTAAAAATCATCATATAAAATTCGGCCAAAAGCTCAAAAAAATCCAAAATTTTACATAGAACATAAATCTATAGCTAATATATACTTGCCAACTCACCTTTAAGCTTATAGAACTCAAATCTTCACTAAAATAGCTCCTTTAACTCTTGAGCTTTGGATTTTGCTAAGCTTTTCACCAAATAAGTTCTTCTTGGTAAATCTACAACTCAAATCCACATGCATGCATAAGAATAGATTAGATCTTGATAAATAAAGAAGATTTGGAGCATTAATTGTTCGGCTTTTAACAAAACATATGGATCTTCATGATTTTTAAGTGGAAAGTGAAGATCCTTTTAAGAAAGGGTTCGGCCTTTACACAAACAAAAAGGAATAGAAAGTTTGATGATCATACCTTCAAATACTCTCATAAAATGAGTAGGTCAAGAAGAATCCAGACCAAAAGGAGTTGAAAGACAAGCAAACTTCAACTCATAAAAGAAAGAGCTTTGGTTTTTAAGCTTCAAAGAAGAAGGCATTCAATCATTAAGTGAAAGGCAAAATAATGTAGCCATTTTTAACAAAAAATCAAGTTTACACGTTTGCCTTGAAATATACTTGAGTCTAGAAGAAAAACAGAAGAAGGTGGTTTGGCCTTGAAGCTTCAAATGGACATGCATGCACCCTTTCTTGAAATATAAACAAATAAAGAGGTCTTTTGCCTTTGCTATGAGTTTTTTTTATTTAAAGTTGTAAGTTTTATGAATTTTCAGATGAAAGACAAAGAAGAAAGGAGGAGGATTTGCTGGTTTGAGAGAAATTAGAGAAATTAGTGTTAGGTTAGAGGAAAGAGAGTGAGGATGGCTTAAGATAGGAAATAAATGGCTTTGGGTAAGTCAAAAAGAAACATGGGGATAAGGGTGTGGTCAGATGAGATGGTAGCTGAATTATTGAGGGAAAATTCAGCTGATGACATTTCATTTGACCAAAGTTCCATTTTGGTCCCTAAATTCCATCAAAAGCACCCATTTAGCCCCCTAAACTTAATTTTTTATTAATTTATTTTAAATCCTCCAAATTTAATTCTAAATTTCATATTATATCCTTAATTTACTCTTAAAAAACTTTATATTTTATTATAAATTTCATCTACCAATTTTCCATACCCAAATAATTAATAATCTTATACTCTCCTTCCACCAACACCATTTCCAAGATTCCTTTTCCAACTTCCCATACACTTTTTCAATTACCAATCCCACTTATTCTTAATTTATAATAACTTAATTATATCATATATTAATTCTATTTTCATATATCTAATTTCCTATTTACTTATTTTCCATCCATAATTCCAAAATTCCTATTTATGACATCATCCTTAGTAATTATGACATCATCATGTCATTTTATTTAAAATTTCTATTTTTAATTTCTAATATATATTTTAATTATATAATTCACCAATTTAATTTCAAAACTAAGTTTTCCATTCCCTAATTCCATTAAATTGCATTATTTCAATCGCTTACATCATCAATTTCAATTATGATATCATAAATAAAATTTTTATTCAAAATTTTCAAAATTTGCATATATTTAATTTAAGTTAACACAAGCACTATGGTCAAATCCATTTTATCAAATTCAATGTGGATAGCCTAAAATCATCGTTTTAGTGCCGATTATCTATCTGTTTCAATGGTTTCAGCAAAATTTCCACTTTGCTCTTTTGAGCTTTAAACTCAATTCTTATCATATATCTATCAACACAATCATAATTCAATATAATTTCCATATCAATAACATATCTAAACATGATATATTGTCAATTATGAATGCACAGTGAATCATACAATTCAGGATGTGACAAATATGATAGTCAATCTTATATAATACAGTAATGGATGAATGGATATATTATATTCAATAACCATAAATACTTCATGAAGAAGTGAAAAATATTTATTAGTAAAAATACTAGAATAATAAGCTTCTTTTATTTGACACTCTTAGAGGACTTCAATTATATGGATCAATATAGTTAGGATCTACATTTCTAGCATATTTATATTAGGATAACTATATGATGGTTGTAGATATTCATTGGTTTTACAAATATTTAATTCATTATTCATTTTATAGATTTGAGTTTGATAGAGATTACATTTTTTATATCATTGGATTACACTTAAGTCCTTTTTTACAAATGCATTGCATGATAGAAGATGTTGATAGGAATTAACATGTGTATTGCCTATAACATTTACTTTGATGGGAAAGGAAAATAATGATAATTAAGAGTACTTGATGATAATGCTACATTATCATATTTATGATAAATGTGATGATATATATCACTTGAGGACCATCATGTAGGGATTAAACATGTAACAAAAAATAAGTTATGGCATATTGTATTAATTATGTAGTCAATAATTATAACATAAAGTTCAAAAACTTGACCATAAAAAATTTGGCCCATAATGTTTAAGGTGAAGAATAATTAGGCCTATAATGTACCCAAGCAGCAAATATCTTTGTAAAATTTGAAAAATGGTGCAAGTAAGCCTAAACTCTAACTAGAAGTAAATAAAGGTTAAATAACTATTAGTAGTTTGCTAATGTGGATATTGTTTAGTCTTTTTGTAAGGAAAATTACTAACTTTCCTCAAAGTGTAAATAAGGTGAAATCCATTAAGAAAAAAAGGACCAAGAATGAAGGTTTAAAAGGAATTAGAATATGGTTTCTTTAACATCTTCAAGAAATCAAACTATTAATAAGAGAAGCAATATGAAGCTTGAATATAAGAGAATCATTAAATACTACTAATATGTAGTTTATAAGTTAAAATTCAAGGCTCCTTGATGTTTTACACAGTTTGATAACAATCCTAAAAGACATTTTAATGAATAGCCTAAGTATAAAGTTAATTAGTTTTATTTTAATTTAAAATTGGGTAAATGGGTTTGATTAACAATAGGAATTTGATGTTTTACAAGTTTGAAATTATGGATATTTTGAATGGAATAATGTTGAGGTTAATGGTAGAATGAGAGAAATTATTAATCATTTAAGTTATGAAAATCATTTATTTGTAAAGGAGAACAATACCTTGAAATGAAAGAAACATGAATATATTTTTAAGATGCTAGTATTGATGTAGAGATGAATGAGCTAGAGGTTAAGATTAAGAGGGTGAAGTTTACGAATAAATATAATGAGAGGTGGAAGAAGAAGAAATGTATTGCTTATGTTGTAGCTATTTTTTATGGTTCAACATGCTAACCATAATAATTATAATTTACATAATATGAGTATAAAACTATTATATTAATAGAATTTTTATTGATATGTATATGTATGAAAAGTTTTAAATTGAATTCATATGGTTATGATAATGCTCCTTGACCTAGTGATTGAAATATATGGAAAGTTTAAGGTGAATGGAAATGGTTACAAAATGCTAGAAGTTGGAAATGAAATGCAATGCTTATGAATTTGGAATAGAATGAAAGAAATAAAATACACATTCTTTAATTTGCTTTATAAATTTCATAAATAGATAAAAAGGTGAGAAGAATAAAATTAGAACTTAAAATTGAGATAAAAAATCATATTATATAATTGAAACTTAGAATTGAGATAGAAAATATATTATATATTTAATTAAGAAATGAATGAACAATGTTTTTATCTAACATGCATCCTTTATACAAATATTACAAAAAGCATGAAGTGTTCGCACATTACACTTACTATGAAGAAAAAAGATCATAAAATATGTAGATATAAGTGATTTGATATCTCATCCTTAAAAGAGCTAATCTTGATCATTAAAAAAATAAAAGAAATAGCTATACATAAAAGATTAATAATCTAGCGTTTTTGTTCCTAAGCTATTCCATGTCTTCAATTAATTATTTAGTAGATATTGCAGGCCTCCCTTGCCATTATAATCCTGATGTATTAAAGGGCAAGTGTATTATTATTCTTTGTTATGTACTGTAACCCATGAATAATATCTACTTAAGCATTGAACTTGAATTTTTCACCCATGTTCTGATTCTAAAATCATACTCATTTTGAATAGGAAAACATGTTTCAATATCTATTTCCATGCTTGCTTTAATAGTTTGACCTTTTAAAATTAAGGTCTTAATTGATATTCCTTGTTATGGCATTATTTGATATGAGTATGTAATTTAAAAACCATATTTTTTTTAAGTAAATGCATGTAAATGATATACAAATTGATATATTAAGAAAACTTATGTTAAAAATAGTATTGCTAGTGATTCATTAATATGATACCTATATCTTAAGGTAATATGCCTTTTTCTTTATTGACTTGGTGTCTTAGTAGAACTACTTTAGGCTTGATTGCATTGACTTTTTCATTTGAATGAGACATAGTAAAACTATTTTAGGGTACTTTATAGAATAAATATCACACGTGATCCGTGAAACATGCTCGTGTAGAGTGATTCCTAAAATCATATAATTAGGAATTAATTAATCACTTTATAAAGGATCAATGAATTTTTTATCAACAAGACATATTCAGTCTATATTTGTAACTATTTATTTTATAACCTATGACTTTGTCATCACCTGTTTGAATAAAATATCTATACATCAATTATGGCATGCTATCAAGTAATTGCTAAAGATATATGATGTTATTATAATTTAACCAAGCTATACATTTAGCAATTTTAGCATTTTTATTATATTACAAACATAGCATATTTTACTGCCTATAATTATACAATGATAGATGTATAAATAAAAATGATCACTAGGAATATGTTATACACCAAAAGCGTATTCCAAGGATCATACAAGTCTCAAAGTACCCTAATTGTGCTGGCCCCTCACTGATCCGGATGCCTCTTCGAACTACTTTGATTTGAATCCATTAAATGATAAAAGCTGAGTATAAAACTCAATGGTTCCTAATACCAATTATATTGTGAATAAAATTCTATTATAATTTTATAATGAACAAAAAGAAATAATTAATAAAAATGATCACTAAATAGTCATGACGTAACTTCACAATAAATATTATAGTTGATTAACTCCATAATTAATAAAGAAGTATCATTATAGTAATTCTTTATAATTAACTCTTTATACCATATGTTACTTTTACAGATCAACCATATTTTCATTCTGTATCTTAATAAAATAACAATGATGTGCTTCATATTAATGAATGCAAATATGAATTACATTTCCTTCTTTGTTAATTTCACTATTCCTAAATACATACATATAGCCAAGTGACTCTTTGAGGAGGGACCTGAACTTAACCTAACTCATAGTTAATAATTTATCACATGGCTCACTGAGGAGGGAACCAAACTCAACCTACCTCAGGAATAATCATATCATCATATTGTGCACAGTTGGTAGGGAACCAAACTTAACCTAACATTGAGGAGGGATCAAACTTAACCTGCCTCATAAATCTCATCAATTATCAATTTATATAAATATACTAGCACCTCCCTTATATTTTCTTCAAATCATGCAATGAATGTAATGCATGATTTATGCTATAATCCTATTATGCATATATCAATATAATACTGTATAACTATTCCATATATCTTTCCATCATCAATGGTGTATCCAAAACATTAACAAACATTTGAATAAATAATTATAATATCATAATTCGTTACTATTTCATTTATACAATTGATCCAATTTTAAAATTGAATAATTTATTGAACACAAACTTGTTTTTATTTTGCCTTTATCCACATATGAAACAAAAGTAGGGATCCCCCTATCCTCTTTACTTGTTACATATGAATTCTTTAATATTCTAGTTAAATAAATTATATCAATACTTTAACCATTCACTTTTACACCCACTTATATTTATGTCTTATTCTATATAATGCTTTCAGTCATAATTGGTTAACTAAATAAATTATTTAGCTACGTACTCATTCTTATTTTATTCAAAATTTACAACCCAAATGATAATCGTAATGAAGTTTTATTATATGAAATATTTAAGAATCATCAAGGATATATCATATGCATATATGCATATGTATTAAATTTTATATTTAAGTTATAATTCTACTTGGTGGCTAAATTTATTATTTTAATTTAGTTTCATTGGTGAAAATACTCTTATTAGTTCTAATGAAATTCTCCACCAAACAACTTAGCATACGATCATGTATAAAGCAAGTAGTAAATTCAAGCATTATGGGTCAATTTTTAATTAATGTTATGCTATTAAAGTGTTTCTTAATGCACATGAAATTCAATGGTATGCTTTAGTCTAATTGGGTAAAATTTAAGCATTTATATCCTATTATGTTTAGACCTTTAAAATGAATAGGCAGTCCAACCCTGTCTTAGAAAAGTGCATATGAGATACTTAGTTTTCCTTGCTTTTAAAGGTCTTTGATTGTTGTTTGTTTGTTGTATATATTATCCTTCTCATATGGCAAGCCACCTATAAACTATAACCATAATATTTGCAAGAACTCAATTTAATACATTTGATTTTCTAGTTCAAATTTAATTATTTAATACTTTGTTTCTTCCATTGTATTGTTCAAGCTAACCTTATATTCTTCTTGCCTTAATTTCCATTACACCACTTAACTAGTAGATATGTATGATTGTATAATGCGGTCACAATTCCCTAGTAGATAAGTAGCTTATGTCACCATTTAATTATATTATTTAGACAAATTATAGGTCTTATGTTTTAACAACCATGAGTGCTATATTGAGATAAATCTTTATACCATCATTTATGATTATAGAAATACAACACCTTAACCTCAAGTTTCAATGTATTGACCATGATTAAATTATATAGCAGATAACCATTTCTATACGCCCATATTTACAAGGGTTACAAACCTACTTTTCTTCATGTAAGAATTCAAATACAGTATCTGATAATTTTCTATGTTCATAAACAACTATATTTTATGAAAATGTATCCCTTAATAAACTAAATACTTACACACATAATCTCCATACCTCATATCAATAATATCTATTCATAATTAATCTACTATCTAACAATTAAACCTCACGTACCCATTAAAATCTTGGAAAATTTGAGCCTTTCTCTCTACTCCATCAGTTACTCCCTATATGCATTTGCTACATTCTTGACTTGCATATATATTAACACACACTTTCAAGGAATTAGTGTCACATCCACACACACAGTATCCCTATGTGTATGCATTTTATGCATATGTTATAATGAATGATTGATTAATGCATGAAATACATGAATGAGATATAATGCATACATGCTTTGATATGATGAATATGAAATGAAATGTCTTATAGATCAAGTAAATTCCATATGATATGGAATTTATAGAGAATGAAATGAAAAGAAAGTGAAAAGATGAGTATAGAAGTGAATATGCACTAAAGATGCAAATCAGGTATACTTTTGTTGAATGCTTTGGATGAAGCTTTATGATAGAATTTATATGTAAAAGTTATGCATTGGCATGTTTAACTTGTTCTTATATGATAAAGTATATTTTAAGATGGGTAGGTACAAGTTAAAGTAAAGTTAGAAATAAAAGTATGTAAAATTGTAAGCTAGGACATAAATGACATTTTATGAAAAGTGAAATGTTAATAGTGGAAACTAATTTTATTTATGGCTTATGTCCATGTTATATTGATGAGTGATTAATACATTCCTTAGGAAAACATGATATAAAATAATGATACAAAAATAAATATATAAGAAAAAGGAAGCAAGTTGGGTAAGGAAGTGTTGTTAGCTTGACAAATGATACTTTTTAAGTGGTTTTTCTTATATTTAAGTCAATATTGTCTTATGGATATGCATAAAATGCTTTCCTCATCTTTTTCCTTCCAACATAATACTTCTTCCTCTTCTCCTTCTTCTTTTCATCTTCACTTAAAAGAACAAAATACTTTTCCAAGGTAAAATCATACATACATTTCAGATTTCACGCTCTTTTGGTGTTTTATATGCTCTACTCATGTTTTCTTCTTCTTTATGTTTTCTTATATCTTAAATGAAGAATTAAGTTATTTTAGGGTTGTGTTGATTGTCTGTAAATGGAAGAATTCGATTGATTTATGAAAGAATAAAGAAGTTAAGTTACTAAATTTAGTATTATGCATAACCAAATGAATTTCTGTTTTGATGTGTAAAAATTATATTAAACCCTAACTTGTATCACTTAAATTAGTTATTTTAGTTAATGATTGTGGTGTGTAGATGATGTTTAAAGGTGTTTAAAGGGTTTGTAATACTTAACAATTAATGAAAGAATGAGATCATGCATGTTCACGAATATTAGAATCACTTTATACTTGGGTGGAGTTAAATAAAGTAAAACTTAGGTTGAATTATATTTGATGCATAGTTGGATTTTAAATGATATTGAATTGATGTTTTTGAAAAGTTTTAGAAGTGATTTTAAGGTATTTTGGTTATGGTATTGGGTTAGGAAGCTTGGGAAATTATTTAAAGGTGTTTTGGGTAAGCTCGTGTAAGCTCTACACAACTCGTGTAAGCTCTACACAACTTGTGTAGCTTGTAGACATCCTAAAACATGTTTATGTAGTGAGGGTCAAGTTCTACATGACTCGTGTAAGCTTCTACACAACTCGTGTGGACTTTTAAGGCTTGTTTTGAGTGATTTTTGATAAGGAAACTTGATGCATGATCCTTGAAATTATACATGATTTTGGAAAGCTCAAAAATGAATGGAACATGTTATTAATTATGGTTTTAAATGTTAAACATTTGAATAAATATGTCTATTAGTTAAAATGATGAGTTGTGAGGTAAAATGGTTAACATGAGTTGGGTAAATGCTTGAATAATATACTTTGTTAAATGAATGGTAACTTGACTTGTATATTGCAACACCTTAATGAATAGACATTCTAGGCTTCTAAAATCATGTATGAAAATAAAATTCAATGATGTACAAATATACTTAATGCATTGTAATATAATGCAAGGACTTATATTGGTCGAAAGGCATGTATGACTCTTAAGTACAAAGTATGAAATGTTGTAAATGGAATTGTGCTTATATGCTTATTGTTATTCAAAGTCTAACGATGGTTACTTCTCATGAATGAATATGGATTCTTTAAGATGATAAGTCAAGTATAAAACATGAATGAATTTACTAAATGAGTGTAAAATGAAAATGATACAGGTTTAATGAACGAGACTCATACTTCTCCACAAGTTATCGATAAGGGTAAAGTGGTAGCAGGTTTGTGCTTTTCACTTCATGACCTCATCTAAGGTCTTGAAATGATGTCCCTATATCTAAATATTTATGCTACTCATGTTATGACCCCATATAGGATCTTAAAATAATGATTTCTCACTTAATTGCTTATGATAGCAATGTAGTGAGATTATATTGTGAATGGTATCATATGATCATCATTGTTTATGATCATATAAGAATGAGTTATGCATCATATCATGAATCATCCATATATAAAGACATATTCATGACATATTATAGAGAGGATATAAGGGGGAAAAGAAAGTGATATATAGAGTAATGTTCATTGATAGTGTACTAGGTCATACAGTTATTATCGATTCCCTCGATGGAATCATATAATTATAATGCCCTTCTATGGGAGATGAGTATCGATACATATAGAAAAGAAAAATGGGTTCACTGAACCATACAGTTATAATGCCTTCCTACAGGAGATGAGTACCGATACATAGAGGGACCCAGTTACAAATTAAGATTGTGCATAATCATACAGAAAAGAAATGAAATATTACAGGAAAATCAAAGGGAGAATGCAAAGCATGAATGCATTCTCATAGACATATATTATCATTTATATATCATGAAAGTATAGTGGATAAAATGATGAATGCACTATAATCATGCTTATGCAGAGATGTACATAGAGTAATGGTGTATAGTATAATATTTGATATAGATAAAGTTACAGTGGATTCTTCTATGGTATTTATCCATATTATATACATTGATTATAACGGTTAATAAGTGATGTAAAATGGCATGATATGTTACAGTTATATCGGTTAATGGTGGTTTGCAATGATTTGACTTGAATATGATATTTATAACATGTACTCATGTTATTTACTCATTTTATAGCACCACTGAGTTTTATACTCAACATTTATCATTTGATGAACGCAGGACTAGGACCTTCGGGTGAGAATTTAGGTTGACTGATCTACAGTTAGGAGAGACTACAATTTCTAGGAATCTCACTCTTGAAGCAGTTTAGATCAATGTAAAATACTCCTTGGTGTCTTGTATATACAACTTGTTAAATTAACCTTAACAGCAGTAATACTTATGTTATGAATGTTTATTATGTGTAATATCGATACCACCTTATTATGTAAAATTATGTAATATATAGAACACATTTAATGAATGATGGTGTGTTTATGCATGATAAACTTAAGATATGGTAAAGATATAATGGTTGCATACTATGGTGTATTGATATTACTTATGTATTTATGTGTCATTGGATTGCAAGTACAAATATTATCTGATACGATTAAATGTATCAACCCATTATCAAATAAAAAAAATTGAATAGATCCCTTATGGAATAATTAATGATTTCCTTGCTTAGGGGATTATCAACTATTCTACAAGAGCATCTTATACTAGGTTAGGTGTGAAAATTAGATACAATGGTCAACATGCTAACATTAGTGCCATAATGGAGGCTACATAACTTAGAATTTAATCATACAATTTAAGTTTATTTATTTTCAAATCAAGTTATTTTCAAGATTTCCTTTAGTGTACTTGATTCTCTCTTTTGTTTAGTTTAATCTTTTCAACCCAATGCTTAGCAAGAATGAGGCATGATGTTTCATGCTTGAACATCACCTACTTTATTGTCTATATAAGTTAACTATGGTAGTATTTTAATAATCTTTTTATCTAATTACAAAGCCTAACTACTCATGTAAATACCACAATCCCAGATTCATGTGGATGAGTAGCTGTACATAATAATTTAAGTTTAAGAACATAGCTATTTGATAGCGTGGATCTAATAAATTATGAGTTAACTAAATGGTCACATAGTCTACATAAGAAGATGAATACATAGGTGCCTTCACATAGACTATCATTTTACAATGCAAAACATCAGCTGCTTAAGTTCTTAGTTACGTACATAGTCAGTCCCTACATGAAATAAATTACACTTACAAGAGTTTGATATATTTCCATCTAATTTATGCATCATGAACTCGATAACCAGTTATGGAAAGTACATATTATAAGGCATATACCTACATAATTAACTTATTCAACATTATAACTTATACATGTAGATTGCCATAACACTTAACAAAAGATTTTAACTCACCTTTCTTAACGTGAAGTAGCTATACTTAGTATGGTAGCTAAGTTGGATTTTCAAAATCCAAGTCTCTCTATGTGTCTTCTCCTTCTCTGCTCTAGTTAAGTCTTTTGTTTCTTATAATATTCTAGAGTGTATTTTCTACTCATTTCCCCTTGTGATTAATTAATATTCATTAGAGCCCCCACCCCACTAAACAATCCATTCTACATCTCCTCTAAAGTGGTAAGCTTTGTTCCTTTCCCACTTCTGATTATTCTTACAAAATCCTTATATCCTACTTAACATACTTACGACTATGATTAACATAATAATAATTAAAGTGGATGTGACAAGAACAAGGTTAATATGATCAATAACCTTCACTAATAAGAGTACTTAATAAGTTTAGGGAGGATACTTACATTATTTTGTAGGTTTAGATAAGTGCTTCTATTGTTGCCTTGTTAATTGCATGCTTTATAGGTTTACTTATTTTTTCCTAAAAAGTTTGATTGTGGAAGTAGATCTCTTTAGTTCATTAGTGGCTATTATTAAATTAAGTTTCAATCTTCTTAGTATTTTAGGGCACTAAAGGATGTTCAATTGGCTCAAACTGTTCATAGTTAATAAATTTTCTCCTAAGAACTAAGTGCAGAGGGTACCATTAATTGGCCAAGTAGGTTCTCTTATGATATCAAGGTGATATAACTATAAGTAGGTCAATCTTTACATGATATAGGGCATATATGGCATGTGCATATGGGATATTAGTTAAATCTCATGCCTTGCAAGTGCATATATGCTGATCTAAGAAAATAATATGCTTATTATTCTATATGTAATTTCATAACCTACATTTTTGTTAAACACTATCTTACATCCAATTGTCAACTCCTTATTGAATTTTAACAAAACCATAACACTATAACTTTAATCATTAAACCACTAATCTACTAACTTCTTGTTCTTTATAATTTGATTTATAATATATAACTGAATATCTTCAAGTATACTCATAATTGGTTTCAATTATGCTTCCTTAATCCATGAATTAAAACTCTTTGAAGTATTATTATCTATAACATTTGACTTATAACTATTTTTGAAATATGTTTGGCACTTATTATGAGGATGATACTTCAATAAACTCTATACAACCTCCTTATTCATATCACGAATAAGCTTCAAGTCATTGTTGAACTCCTCATTAAAATTTGACCAAACACACATCTAAAAAAAATTTTCTATACTCCTTACCTGTCCATTTCTTCCCCTAATTTACATAAATATGCATACCACACAATCAACACTCAGCTTTTGGTAATACATTTTGTATAATATCAATGAATCCCTATAGAAAAGACATGAAATAAACATATCAAAAGTAAATAAAGCAATTAATGGACTAATATAAAAAATAATTAAACCTTTTGTATATCTAAAATAAAAGTAGAGTTAACCCATCTCTAAGTTCAAGTTCTTAAGCAAGCCAATAAATGAACTACCTCTAATTATTCTTGTTCTCATTGTTTATAATTGCCTAAGCTATCAAAACAATATGTTCATTTCCATCCTTTCGCACAACTCTAAGCAATTTTCTTTAACAAACTCATTTTATAAAACAATCATTCAATCTTATCAAAGGTTCACACCTAACCTTCTAATTTTTTTTCAAAAGTATCTAGACATATGAACATCCTTTCATAAGCCCTATTCCCTTGCTTCAATGCTTCCTCATAGAATTGAATCTCAACCTTACTCCTAAGATTAGTTATTTTCAAAACATTTGCATATGTAGTTAAATTTCCAAACTGAACTTTATGCTTACCATCCATTCCATCTCTTACTAAAATTTTTAGCTCTTTTAAACTTAGTTAGACTGATATGTATCTTCAAATTCTTCTCAATATCTTTTTACATTTCTTTTATATTGAATTATGGGTTTGAATATATCTTATCCTTATAATGTTTAGCTACGAATAAGGTTGATGCATAAAGGGATAGGGTAATATTTACAATAATTATGTTCTTATTTTAAAGTCCCAATAACCAATCTTGGGTTCTTCCTATCTTTAGATATATGGAATTCAAAAGGGCAACCTTCTTTATTTATGCATTTAAATCTTATCCTTAATGGTTCATTTAGATCAAGTTTCAATTTCACTACACTTACTAATACACATTTTACTATAGCATCTCAGCCTCTTTTGCATTTGCAAATATCATGCTTAACACGAAATGCCCAATCCCTTTATTCTCTTCATCAAATCTCACCCTCTCCTTTGGAGGTCTAATGCCTTCATTATCAATATTATCCCATTCATTTGCACTATCACTCTCATTATCATTTATCTCACTCACATAACTTGCAAGGCATATAAATGGACCCTCATGCATATGCTCATTGATATAACTAGCTTGAATGGTCTGTCATCATTTACACTTGCATTCAAACTTATATTTACAACTTCATGCATTGACTCATGCACACCCTTATTTATACCTTCAATGTAAGGAATTGATTCATGAAGTTCAATAGGAAACTTCATTGATAAGGGTTATAATCTTACTACTCCATTGTTACCTTCTTTTAAACATTCTTTAAAATGTAAATTTATTACATTCACCCCTACCTCTATATCATCCTTGTATTCATTAATGTAAAAATTAATATTTATTAGCTAACTATGTTTTTGAATGAAATTAAAGACCTTTATAATTGTTTCATCATCCAAAAATACTAATAAAGCATGATCTAAATCTCTACTAAATTGTTTAATAAATATACTTTTTAGTTTTTCATTTTTTAAGACTTCTTCATACTTAACCTTAACATCAATATGTGATAAATAATATATATCAAAACTATAAACATCTACATCCCCATTAACATATTCTAACTTATCATTCATATATTTTCAATCATCATTATAATGGAAATTAGTATTCATAGTTATGCAGATAACTCTATCAAAAAATGAAAAAAATAGAATAAAAAATATATAAGTAATTCATTTTATATTTCTAATAAAAAACCCCAATTTAATTAATTATTTGTAGAATTTTTTTATGACTCCACATATGTTGCAAGTGTGTTAGAGAATTAAACTTTTCTTAAATTGTTATGCCTTTCGACTTCGAATTAAAAGATTATGGATCTCATAGTTGATTAGTATAAAGAATTAAGGTCATGAATTAAGAAAATACCTTGAATAAAAGAACATATTTAAAATAAAGTAAGAGATAATGTATATTTGAAAAATAAAAATAAAGTTTGTCTAATATAATAATGCTAAAATAATTTTCCTCAAAGTGATTTTAATGATGATTGAAGTGTCCTCTTGTTGTTGCCTTTAGTTACTATTTATATTATCTTGATTCTTACATCTCAAGTATAAATAACTATCTTTTTTATCACATATCAGCTTCCTCAAATAAGCATCTTTAGTCAAGTACCCATTTCCTCAAGCTCAAATAATTATCTTTAGTCATAAACCCATTTCCCTCATCTTACCCTACAAATGAGTCACATCCTTTAGCTTTTAGAACTTTTCCTTAATGTACTTAAATCTATTTAGACTTTTTAAGTTCGAGTTAGGCTAAAATTAACTTAGATCTATTAAATTAATTAATGTTTTAATTATTAAAATATCATTTAATTAATTAAAATAGTAAATATGTTAATATAAATTAATATATTTATTATCTTAGTTAATTAAAATTAATTTTTAATTTGGTTGAAACAATTACCATCATAAGATGGTTTATAATTTATATAATCTTAAAAATTTAACTATATAAATAAAATTTAACTTTCATAGCTTTTAATAATAATATATTACCATAATCCTTGAAATTCAAAATCCCTAATATTTATTACCTTGTCTTAGTGAAAATCTAAATCCACTACTCCATTGCTTTTACTTTATTGATCTCCTTCCACCAACTAAACCCTTTAATCCTTATCCTTTAACATTGATGCCCACAACAAGCTTTGCATTTGCACTTGTAAGTTTTCCTTCTTTATGCTTCATGACCATGCTTAGAGGTTATGTCTTATATGGTCAGTTATCTAGTTAGTGTGCAAATTGAATGAAAATCTGTCTATCAACTATCATATAAAGATTGGTTGTAGGTATAAATGAAATATTAACTAATCAGTAAGTGTATATATGATGTTATTTGCTTGTTATTTGGATAGGAATGTTAATTGAATTAAGGCATATAAGTGGCTTGTCTTTTAGCCAAATAATTAACTAAAATCCCTTCTAATTTAATTTAATTATTGAGCTAGAATTTGAGCTGGTTTAGGTCTTGGTAGGTGTCAAAATTGACAATAAATGATTTTGCATTCTACATGGAAGTTAGCACATTTAGTGCATGGAACATTAATGGATCATTTGAATAATGTCAAACTTAGTAGTAATAGTGATGCCATCTTTAGATTAGTGTTGAATTAAGTTATAAAATTGGTCAGTGATCTCTTTTAAATTTGGGTAAATAGAGGTTATAAAAGAGCCATGGATAATCTACATTAATAATAGTTAATAAATGCTTTATTATATTGCCTTTATACATGTGGATGTCTAGAATTTGTACATAAGTGTCCTAAAGTTTTAAAAACTAAGGGACCATCAAATGTTGCTATTGTAAGTTGGGTTAGCTGCATATGATTAACAAACAAGCTATTAGTAAGATTTAATGTAATTTTATCATGGGTGTGACTACAAGTTATATAAAATAAGGCATGCATGATTTATAAGTCATTATAAATGCATTAGACATCAGTTGCATGAACATTATTTTAGAAAGAGAAAGTTATGGCCATATGTGAATTAATGTTGCAATTAGATTATATGGATTTAATTTTCATGATGGCATTTAACATAACAACTTAAAATTCAAAGAATGTTAGCAGGTGCATGCCTTGGTTTCCAATATGGCAGAATAGTAGGTGGAAAGAGTTAATGCACTTTGAATTATAGTATTTATGTAAGACATGAAAACTTAAGATGAATTAAACACATTTACCAATTGAATTATTGAAATTAATGCATAAACTTCTTTGTTTGATAAAGAAGTGACTTAAATTTTAATTAAATGCAACACATAAAGTAATTATGTACCTTAGATATAAGGCATATCATGCAAAGTGTAGCAACTAGTGGGGGCTGGAAACATGCCATGTTTTGAGATAATTAAGGTGTCAAAGCTTGGTTCTATGATACAACATTAAAAATACTTTCTATTTGGTCAAAATTATACTTCCATTCATAACTATTAATGCATATTCACAAATTTTTTAGCCAAAACTATTGTATGGTCACCACTTAGGTGTTAACATATATATATATATATATATATATATATATATACCTTGCAAGCTAAAAATATATACAACACCTATGGATGGGACTAAATAAACAAACCCAAAGAAATGACATTCAAGGAAATAATTCATTAATTATGAAGGAATTATGTATATACAATTGTGCCAAGATTAAAATAAATAATGTGTTTGCTTAATGAGGAATTATTGATGTTATTTAATTTATATAAAGTAATGGATTAAACACAAGGAATAGGGCATTTGGATATGTGCGTTATTGAGTAAGATGCTTGTAATTCTAGGATATTTATAAATGATCTTTTATATCATGAGTAATATATATACAAACACACCTATGTGATAAATTATTAGGTTGTAAATTTTACGTTATTGTAAATTTAGATGATGATATTATGTTATATGACTGTTGTACTAACCATAAAGATATAAGTGATTATGAAAGTAATGAGTTACATGAAAATATCGAGTATGTGGATTATGAATAATTGAAAAATTAATACTAGGTAATATATGAAGTAGGTTTGACATATATATATGTATATAAAGAGTAAAATTTAAGCATAATTTATATATTTATTTGAAAGATATATGGATGATGTGAATATACAAGAATGTCTAAAATATTTATAGGATTTATTTGATTAAACTATCAAAATTTATGTATAACAAGCGAAGAGAATAGAAGAGCCATTATCCCTACTTCACTAATAGATAAGGGCAAGGTAAAAATAAGTTTATGCTTGATAATAATTGATCTATAAATAAAATTTGCAAGTAAAATAAAGGCTTGATGATTCAAGCGTAGTATCATGAAATATTATGAATGTTTGAGTATTACTTATTAATGATGGTTATATGATATATTATTAAATCTTGAGATGTTATTAATTTATAATTGTAGCATCATCAAATAAATGCATACATGATAAAGACATACATCATATATCATTAGCATGACATTTTAGAGGAATAAGGGAAATATATTTATATATATAAAAATACATATAAATATATGTAAAGGGTGAAATAAGGGTGGTGCTAGTATTTTTATATATTATAAAATGGAGACATACTGGGATAATAAAGAGAGAAATATATTGTTCTAGTATTGTGCTAGTATTTGTATTTTTATATATTATACAAAGATAGAAATATAAATATATACTGGGATAATAAATTATTGAAAACATACCTAGTATATATTATGCATAATCAAAGATAAAGATTTATGTGATCATAGAGAAATAATGAATTCATAGAAAAAGACGAATTCATAGAGAAGTGATGAAATGATAGAAAATAGAGGAATGTAATGCATTTTTGCATTATTATCATATAATATATTATTGCAACAAGAAAATAGAGGAATGTAATGTATTTTTGCATTATTATCATATAACATATCATTGCTGCAAGAAAAGAGGAATGTAATTCATATTTTCATTCATTGATACATAACATATTCTTGTCATTCTTTTAATGTATAGAGTGATATTATGGTTAATTCATGAGAATGACAAAAAATATACAAAATTAGTCATTGAGAATTATTATAATGATAATTCATTATTGATTATCATGAGAGTACCTCCTATAGAAGAACCAGTGACATCCATAATAAATCCAGTAGCTACATAAATAGCTAATCTTTTATGAATGTTATAGGGTCCTATGACCCGATTATTTAGGTGGAACTATAAAAAGTTGAGAGAGAGCTTGCTCAAAAGGATTTTGAGAAGCTAAAACCATATGGGCCAATAAAGTTTTTTTGCACTATAAATCCCTATGTTGCTGAGATGTGGTTAGAATGGACTAAGCAGGTATTGAGGAAGTTTGATTCCATAGATCAAATGAAATTTAAGTATGGTATTTCATTACTCAAGGATGATGTATACGAATGGTGGAAGACAATACCTAATGGCTTGACAGAGCTTCTAATATTGACCTAGGATGATTTTCAAAGAGAGTTCAGATAGAAATATGTTCCCTCAACATATATTGATCATAAATTACAAGAGTTTCTTAGCTTGAGACAGGGAGATATGATAGTAGTAGAGTATGAGAGGGAGTTACATGATTAGCTTATGATGGTACCAACATACTTAGTACTAGTAGGGAGATATAAAAATGGTTTGAACAGGGATTGAGACCTTAGATTTAGGAACTAGTATAGGGATCTAATTACAAGGATTTCTTTATGTTGATGGCTAACGTACTTGGGAAGAAGTGTACTATTAATAAAGAGGAGGAAGACAGAGCTAAGAAGGCAAGAAAATTGATGAAAGGTGCTAGTTTGTTTGCAATTATAGTAAAAAAGGGAAGTTCAAAAGCCCTTTCATGCTAAGATAGATAAGCTATAGACCACCGACACTTAAATGATCATAGTTTAGCTAGTCATTAGGATGAGGTGGCATGAGATCCAGATAATGTCCTACATATGACAAACACCATTATGGAGTTTGTAGAATGAAAACTAGAGTACGTTATTGGTGTGGAGGTTCAGACTACTTTGCTAGAGATTCTATAACTCATGGAGTTATGCCTTTTTATTCTATAGTAGAGGAAGGTAGTTACAAACATAACACATTTGTTAGACTTACTTCTACAGTATTACAGTCCAATGATAAAGGTAAAGGTAGAGGTAACAACAAAGTCAAGATGCGTAGAGGTAGTAGTCAGAGTTAAGTTAATTATAGTTTAGCCTATAGAGCTCTAGCTAGAGTTTATATTATGCATCAGTGAGAGGATGCATCAATTACAGATGTGGTAGTTGGTAATTTCCTGATCTCTGATCATGAAACATTGATTTTATGTGACCTTGAATCATCTCATTTATATATAAATGTTAAACTTACTTGCATATCTGATTTGAAATATGAGAATTTAGGATATGATATTATGGTGTCTGATGTATGTCAATTTCTATGTTTAATTAGTTATGTTTACTTGATGTTTAATGCTTATTTTGTTACATTTATGCTTTGAATTAGTAGAATTTGATGTGTTTGTGAAGTGTGTAGTGATAGAGAAGTAACA
>CANYBF010478173.1:0-12515 GCA_948192965.1 Dalechampia spathulata
AAAACATATGCTAAGGCCCTAAAACATATGCACATGCACCAAAAACATATGCACATGCCCAAGAGGTGCCTCGGAACGGCCAAAGTCGGCCCAGAACGGCCCAGGAAGCCCTGACTCAACCCGGATTGGCCTAAAGCTAACCCGAACTGGCCCAGAAACATTCCTAAATCGATCTGGATCAAGCCGGTCCAAAATTAGGGTGCGACACCTTGTCATGTTGCAATGGCTGCATTTCAAACTTGCTTTATCCTTGTGATAGAAGGTCCTTTGTGTTTGATTGCGTTGTGTTGACTACAATCTTGTTGGCAAAACTGCTAGAGCTTGTATGCCATGATACCCCGTCTAAACCTCTCTTTGTTTCTCTACATTCAGCACCATCGCATAAGCTTTATTGATGCTAGGCAGGGGCTCCATAATCAATATCTGGTTCTTCACATGATCATAACCCTCATGTAGCCCCATTAAGAACTGTATGACTTTTATCACTGTTCTCAATGCTTTTCATATTCTCTTCATTTCCACAGCTGCATGTCGGAGTTGGCCTGATGCAAGAGAGTTCGTCCCACAACTTCTTCAACTTTGTAAAGTACATTATAATTGACATGTCTGATTGAGTTAAATTGCTCATCTCTCTTTTGATCTAGTACATTAACGGACCATTACTTTCTCCAAATCTTTCCTTTAACTCATCCCAGAGTGCCTTTGCAGAGTCAGAGTAAATGAAGGATTCTACTAAATCCTTAGATAGTGAGTTCAGGATCCAGAAGATTACCATTAAATCAACTTTCTTCCATTGTGCATGTTTCGAAGAGTTTATTTCTGGTTCTGTAACAACTCCATTTATAAACCCTAACTTTTCTTTAGCTTGCAGGGCGAGGATCATCGATCTGCTCCAAGGGACGTAATTTCTACCATTCAGTTGAACACTAACCAAGATTAAACCTGGTTGATCAGTATTGCTGAGTGAAGTCAAGTTTGTGTTGGGGTTTTTTGTTTGCCGAAAAGACGCCATTGAAGGTTTTGGAGGGAAAGAAATAACAGAATTCTGTTAGAGCTGTTGGGGTTTTGTAACCGCTCTGATACCATGCAAAACGTATGAAAAATAATACGTTTATGTTATATTTTTTTATACTATAGTGTACACATATTTATAGAAAATTAGAAATAAAACGGGCTAATTGACTTATTCTTGTTGGGTCTGCTAGGCCTTATGCGGAGTGCTTGTACACAAGAAACGTTGCTGTTTTATGAATGACTCTACGACCACTCTTATCACATTATGCAATACGTGCCTCCTCGTGTTCCTCCATCTGCCAAACCCTAACGCTTTGTATATCCTACCGTCTGTCAATCCAAATGCCTTCCCGTTTCTGTCTTCTTCATTATGCCGATTAGCCACCACCAAAACACCATTGACCACCTCAGTATACACTAAACTACATACTTCTACATATATTAATTCTCTTTTTAAGTAAATTATAGTTTGAATGAAATATCATCAAGCTTGTCATCTATGAGCATGAAAATTATTTTTAAAAATTTATATAAATATATAAAATTATGAATTTATTAATAATATGAATAGATATTGTAGTGTTATATAAAATTATGAATTTAAATTCAATGCAATTATATTTATATCAAATTTAGATAAACACAATAAAAATATGTGATCGGAATACCTCGATTACAACATAATATTTATTCATAATAGGATAACTCATGAGGTGTCTAATAGTTCGGTTGTATTGATGATTTATTTATATACTAATTTTTTTATATATTTTAGATGGAGTATATTAATCATTTATTAATTAATTGATTTATTTATATATTAATTTTTTTTATATTTTAGATGGAGTATATTAATCATTTATTAATTAATTGATTTATTTATATACTAATTTATTTATATATTTTAGATGGAGTATATTAATCATTTATTAATTAATTGATTTTTTTATATTTTAGATGGAGTATATTAATCATTTGTTAATTAATTAAATATAAAAATTGATGTTATATTACACATACCATTAATATATCATTATCGAGATATAACAAATTATTGGTACAATGGGGTTATGTGAACTCAGCATGTATTATACAAACAAATCCCCCACCACCTGAACCTTCATAATCAGAATGAATTGCGACCTCGATCTACAAGCTTTGGATTAACATGGTTGTCTAATTAAATTAATTTTATTAATATATTATATTAAATTAAATTAAAAAAAATTCATTTATAAACTAAATCAAATTAAATTATGATTTTATCTACTTGGTTTAATTGTAATTTTGTATCTTAGTTTTCTTATTACTTTAATTTTTAAATTAAAATATTTATTTTTTCAAATTAAATGGAATTAAATATTATTTAAAATTAAAAATTTGTAATTGAGTCAACGAACGCTGAACCGAACATGAGGCAAACAGGCTGGTTGGTTTCATCTTCTCCCGCATGATTTTGATTTTGACCTTATTAATGACCTTTGTACGAACGGACGTTGCATAATTTACCGTAAATAATTTAAAAATAATTGAATCAATGATGTATGGATTTTACGATTCAAAAATTGAAAAATTTAAAAACTATTTATATATATTTTTTCTTTTTCTGATAAATTATTTTATCTCTTTTAACAATAATTAAATTTTCTTTATATCTATTATTTCAACTTACTTTAATTATGAACAATCATACAATTCAACATCATCATTTCTATCTTAACCAAGTAAATGCAACTTGATTTTCAATTCAGGTTTTTTTTATATATATATATTAAAATCATAAATTTTTTTATTATGATTTATTATAATTTTCTAAATAATACATGATTACAATAATATATTATTCTAAATTTTAAATTTTAAATTTTAAAAATAACTAAAAGGTGTATGGGATGGTTTCGGACAATAATTAACTAAATAAGTCTAGAGCAACTAGTCCTTTGTCTTATGTTACCTGTCTTTAATTTAAGTATTTATTTATTTATTTATTAATTTTATCTTTGTACTTTTTTTTGTCATATATTTCTACTTTTAGTTACTTTTCTTTTTTAATTAAATATTCAAAATTAACTTAATTAGTTGTTTTTGTTTCTTCAATGATTATAACAATTTTCCATCGACTCATACTCTTCATTTGCTTTGATTTGTTCAAATTATAATCTGCATCAATGAATTCAATTTCATTCGTATTTTGAAAATTTTAAATTTTAAAAATATTTGATTTGATTTAATTTTTAAAAACTTAATTTCATTCAAAAAAAATCAAAATAACTGAAAAAAATAAAAAAAATTTGAATTAAATC
This sequence comes from Dalechampia spathulata, assembly GCA_948192965.1. Taxonomy (NCBI): domain Eukaryota; kingdom Viridiplantae; phylum Streptophyta; class Magnoliopsida; order Malpighiales; family Euphorbiaceae; genus Dalechampia; species Dalechampia spathulata. The sequence continues at coordinate 3,318 of CANYBF010478173.1, forward strand.
AAATTAATATTCAGTTTGATTTAATTTATAAATTGTAAAATTGATGAAAATTTAATTTGATTTAAAAATCAAATTGATTATTTTCACACCATTAGTTTTTAAATAAGTTTTAATAAATTAAAAATAATAGAAAATTTAGATTCAAAACGTAATGATTGAATCGATAGGTATACACTGGACTGATGAGTCAAAAATTGATTCATTTATAGTTATAAAAAATTTATCAGGTTGTTTGGAATTGCATGAAAGTAATTATGAACAAATATAATTAAATTAAATAATAAATGAATGAACACAGTCCTATCCCTAACCCTATCACCCTTGTACCCACTGGTCAGAGAGGAAAGAGAGCTTCATTCTCCGGAACTGCCATTGGTATCAACAGTTGATGCTCTCACCCCAAAGACCCCACACCCGAGCCCGAACAATTGTAGATGGGTAAATCACGGTATCCAGCGGCCTCCTAGATGGGGGTCGTGATCTTGTTGTCCACAAGGAGCCCACCCAGAGGATGTGACTCCCATACTGCGGCTGCCACCGTGGATTCTTGGTATCTCAACACCCATCCGAGTACCAACTGAGCTACGCCCGTGCAGGCCTCCGGAACTGCCCTATAAATATATGGAGGATCCAACACTTCATAGACGACACGCACACTCTTCATAGACATGGAGATTGCAGAGCAGCCCAAGCAAGAAATGATCACTGAAGTCATGCCAACTTCCTGGCAAGGCCCCAGCAATCGCATAGCATCTGTGGGAAAGCCAAAACCATGCAACGATCTTCCTAAAGTACAGCTAAAATTATTATTTTAAGTTTGTTTGCTTTGAATTTCTCACATTTCAAAAAGAAAAGAAACTGGGTGAACTTTGAGAAGCAGAAACTGATCAGATTTTAAGTTTGATTTATCAGAAATCTGGATGGAGGAAGTTTATGTCATTTGTAGGACCTGGGTTTCTTGTATCCATGGCTTATCTTGACCCTGGCAACTGTAAGTCTTTCTATCACTCATCCACATTATACCATGTTCATGGCTTCATGATCACTTCCAAATTAATGTTTCTTCCGTGTTGAAATGCTAGTGGAAACTGACCTACAAGCTGGTGCTAACCATAAATACGAGGTATAAATAATATATACACATACACAATAACATATATACATGCATGGCAAGTAGTATAATAATGCTATTTATGGTTTCGTTGTTTTCCATTTCCCAGCTTCTATGGATCATACTTATTGCACTCAGTTTTGCTCTCATTATCCAATCTCTCGCAGCAAATCTTGGTGTTAGCACCGGTAAGATTATACATACATACATACATCTACATATATATATATGGGATATTTAATGTCGTATATAATCAAAAATTAAATTTATCTTCAATTTATTTAATTTAGAAATTTGGGTGATCGTAATTTTCAGGAAAGCATCTTTCAGAGCTATGCAAATATGAGTATCCAAAAGGTGTCAAGTATTGCCTATGGTTGCTGGCTGAGATCGCAGTCATTGCTGCTGATATCCCTGAAGGCATCCTTTCTTCCATTTTCCACACACATAAATAAACAAATAATACAACCACACACCCACATCCATACGTCACATAATATGTATATTACGAAAATTATATTGGAAAATCATTTCATTAAAGTAATTATATACATATTCTTTTTTACAGTGATCGGGACAGCTTTTGCACTGAATATATTGTTCCACCTACCTTTATGGATCGGAGTTCTATGCACCGGTCTTAGCACTCTCCTCCTTCTTGGCCTGCAGAAATACGGGGTAATTTTATGTAATCTCAACATAATTAGATTGAATGTATTTTAGATAATTCTTGTATAAATGCTTGAGATTTCATATCATATATATATATATATATATATATATATATAATTATATATGAATATTCAAAAATTCATTACATATAGAGTTATGATAATAATGATAATAATAATAAACATGAACTTATTTAATTACGTTAAATATATTCTAATTAATACAGAAGCCATGTTTAATTCTATTAATTTTAGTTCATAAACCTTGTCCTTTATGTAATAACTTGCCGTACAACTAGAATGCTCTCATGGCACGTTGTAAAAAGCTATATAATTATATATTAATTACATGCAATGTTATATGCTTTTAGTTAAACCTTCCAAATAATTTCTTTTGATGGTCACACCATTCTCTATATATACACAAACACACTTTCCAGATAATAATTAATAAAAGAAATTCAATGATTATTTGCTTTTCAGTACTCCTTACGAACATACCTACCAGTCCACCCCATGATATTCCCAGGGATTGATTCAATGAATTTTATTTTTAGTAAAGTTTTCTTTTATTTATTTTACATAATTTATTTATATATGGAATACCAAGGTTATTTAATTTATAAGATTTTTAATATATATATATATATATATATATATTAATACAAATATATTTCATAAATATAAATATCTAAAAATATATTATTTAATAAATATATAGATATTGAAGTTTATAAATATTAAAAATATGATATTTCTGAAATATTATTTTTAAAAAGTATTTTAAATTTTATGAAAATAAGATATTTAAATCATATAATATTTCATGAAATATAAATATTTTATTCTTAATTTTACGAACCAAATAAATAATTTATTAAATATATATATAATTTATAAAATATCTTATTTTAAATAATTTAAAAATCAAACCATCTCAAATAAATATTTTTTCTTATCTATTATTTAAAAAATTTAATATATATATATATATATATATATATCTAACGGTCAGCAGATAGGTTAAAATAGAGAACATTATTTGTCCTTTTTTTTTTTTTTTTGAACGAGGGAAAAGAATGCATTATTTCATGCATTGGTCTGTCTTCAAGTTTACGATTTATAACCTTTAATCAGCTGCCATATGTAATCGAATTATTTCACTGGTCCAGTCCCAAAATTGGACCAACAGGGTAACAATGACCATACTTTTAATATTTAGAGGTATTCACATAAATATCAAAAATATTTTGTCTGAAATTTTAAAAAATTATAAAAACTATTAATAGATTTTATTTTTATATTTATATGAATTAAGATTGGAACTTCAATATTTTAATTTTTTCATATATTAATTTATTCTATTATTTTTGTATGCATGATTATTAAATTCGAATAAAAAATATTATAAAATGTAGTTTAATTTAATTTGATGTGAAAATGATTATGGTGGATCATGTTGGGGAAATGATGTAGATAAGGAAGCTTGAAATGTTAATCGCTGGACTGATCATGGTAATGGCTACATGTTTCTTCGCTGAAATGGGTCACGTAAAGCCTCCTATTTCGGGCGTCCTGAATGGCATGTTTGTCCCCAGGCTATCTGGCCAGGGAGCCACCGGCGATGCCATTGCCCTACTTGGTGCCCTTGTCATGCCGTAAGATGACCACCTTTCTCTTTTCGCATATACAACCATGCATTTTACTTTGTTTCAGTTTCCATACATAATCTTTGGACATTTCCTCCTTTGGTGCAATGGAAAACGAATCAAAAAGAAAAAAGAATATTTAAATGAAAATCATAACCCTAAAATCATATCCCACAACTTGAATGTCAGGCATATAGTATGTTGAATATATCGTATCAAAATATTGAATTGTATAATTCTGTTAAATGTATCATGAAGCTAGAATAATAATTTTTTTGATATTATATTTGGAAGAGTTGATAAGGTTGATAAAATTAAAATAATATTATATATATAAATGTATAATTAGTGCATGGCATTTTGGCAATATAATTAGGTGATAACAAATCTTAATTTTGTTGGAATAGTCACAACCTCTTTCTCCACTCGGCTCTTGTACTATCCAGACAAGTACCCAATTCCATCAATGGAGTTAACGTGAGTGCGAAACCACTTGCTTGTCACCCTGAAATTTAATGCACGATCTCGCAGATATATACACATTTCTTCACAACCTATTGATCTCATTTTACAGGATGCATGTCGCTATTTCCTCATAGAGAGTGGCCTTGCACTGTTGCTTGCATTTTTCATCAATGTTGCTGTAATTTGTGTATCGGGTACGGTTTGCTCCACCCGTTCTCTATCCCCAGATAACCAAGATCAGTGCAGTGACCTAACCCTTAATTCAGCTTCTTTCCTTCTACAGGTATTCCTTATTTGTCATGCTTCGGTTTCGTACTATATCCCGTCTTTAGTTCCGGTCATGAAAGTGATTTTCATGAAAACCGTTCATTTTGATCGCAAGAACTGGATGTTAATATTCCAAAATGTTTAATGTAACTTGGATTGATGACAGAATGTGCTGGGAAAATCGAGCTCTACCTTGTACGCAGTTGCTCTATTAGCTTCAGGGCAGAGCTCCAGCATATCAGGAACTTATGCTGGACAATATATCATGCAGGTCCATTACGTCATTAACAAAATTAACAAAAACTAAACTCAATCTTGATCCTATTTTGATTACTAATTTCTGCGTTTAATCTTCTGGGGTTGCTGCAATTTGATTTCATAGGGATTCTTAGGAATTAAGATGAGAAAATGGATCAGAAACTTGATGACCAGGAGCATTGCTATTACACCTAGCCTTATTGCCTCAATTATCGGTGGAGAACAAGGAGCTGGCCATCTGATCATCATCGCATCCGTAAGATAACCTCTCTCTCTCTATATATCTATTATATATTCGTAATATGATATATATAGATGCAATGAGTTTTTGTTTTGGCAGATGATACTCTCGTTCGAACTTCCATTTGCTCTTATCCCGCTTCTCAAATTCAGTAGCAGCTCCAACAAAATGGGTCCTCACAAGAACTCAATTTACGTAAGTTTGGTGTTCTTTATTTACTGATCGACAGTAATCAGGATGAGATTGAAATTTCTTATGAAGCAATATGAAGATTGCTGGTTATAATGTTTATTACTTGTTCAGATGATCGTATTCTCGTGGAGTTTGGGCGTGGGAGTCATTGGCATAAACATTTACTACCTGAGCACAGGCTTTGTTGGTTGGCTAATCAGCAATAATCTTCCAAAAATAGCCAATTTGTTGATCGGAATGATGGTGTTTCCTCTGATGCTCGTTTACATTGTGGCGATCGTCTATCTGACGTTTAGAGAAGACTCTGCAGTGACATTTCTGGAGCCAATGAAGGATGAAGCAGCAGCCCAAGCCAACTTGGAAGAAGGAACGAGAAAATCTCATGAAACTTCGCCTGGTGCCCAGAGCTCGAACGACATGCCGTTTTCAGAATGAACGGCCTTGATACGGAGCTAGTACGCATTGTGCAGTTTGGCATTGAATAAGAATTTTTTTGTTTTTTTTTTAAACCCATGGCATTGAATAAGAAGAATGGTTATTGTAGTTACATGGTAATGGATTTGTGGGCCGCATGTTGGATTCCACCGCAAAGTTTGGAAGTTGATATGGCTACTTTTATTAAATTCATGTCCACTATTTTGTAGTAACGGCCATTCGAACTCGCGACTTTAGTGGAAAGAAATAACCTTAACTATCGGCTAAATTGACATTTATTTTAATTACTAACAAATATAAATAAATTATATTAATACTCTGTTTTGCATAAAAAATGTCTGGAAAATGTTATTTTCTTAAAATATTACAAAAATAACTGATCTAATAAATATGTGTGAAAATAATTTTTTAAGTCTAATAAAATTTAATATAAATTTCAAAAAATTTTAGTAGATATTTAAATAACATAAAAAATCATAATAGATAATTATAAAATAAAAATTTAAATGGATAATCATAAAATAAAACTATAATTTAAATTTTTATGTAAATTATTTTTCATATTTAATAAATGTCAAATATTTTAAAATTATATTAAATATATGATAACTTATAAACAAATATCATTTTTATTAAATATTTTAAAAATAACAATATATTTTTTTAAAAACCTGACATTTTGATGTTTTTTTGTTACATTTTTTAAAATTGTTGAAAGAAAAAAGGGTTTCCAAATTTATGGAAAATATAAAATTTTTTGTAATAGTGAGAAAAAATACAAAATGATGAAATATTTTAAAATATTTATAAAAATATTATTTAAAATTTATTATAACAAATTATTTATCGTAAATTTTTTGTAATGATTCCTTTTTCTAGGCCACGAGCCCAATAACAAGACCATCGTTAATGCGAAGGGGGAAAGAAAAATAAATAAAAAGAAAAAAAAAAAAAGAAAAAAGGGCAAAGCGAAGCTTGGAGTAGCAAACAAGCCAAACACAGCAATTAACTAAAGATCTTCTCTATTTCCAATTCATTTTGTGTTTTTCTTTTTTCACTTGTCTGCACAGTCAAAACGACGATCTCTGATTTCAATTACTCTCTGCACAGCTTCTATCACGATGTCGGTCAGTTCTTCGTTCTCTCTTTTCTGTTTCGAAACCCTAATTTTTCTGCATTCAATCGCATGTAGAGCGTCATAAATTAGTGCGGGATTTTTCTTCATTTTTTTGGTAAATTTGTTTCATGCTTGCAGATCTTCGAGTACAATGGGAGTGCTTTAATAGCAATGGTGGGCAAGAGTTGCTTCGCTATAGCAAGCGATCGGCGACTCGGTGTTCAGCTCCAAACGCTCGCCACTGATTTTCAGCGAATCTATAAAATTCATGATCGTCTCTTCTTAGGTCTCTCCGGCCTAGCTACCGATGCTCAAACTCTGTAATAACGTTCACCTGCCCCTCCTATATGCTTTATATCTATCATTTTCTTATGTATATCAACTGCTCATATTTTTTGTTCTTACAAAAAAAAAACGATACTAGAAAACTTAATTATATTTACTTTTGCGGTGTTTGATAAAATGTGTAAAGGTACCAGAGGCTGGTTTTCCGTCACAAACTGTATCAGTTGCGAGAAGAGAGGGATATGAAGCCTGAGACTTTTGCTAGCCTTGTCTCTGCTCTTCTTTACGAGAAAAGGTTTTCCCTCTTTTTTTTTCCTAATATTTAATATGGGTTAGGAATTAATTTTATTGCTAAGAAATGCCCAATTCATATTTCAAGTTAATTGGGGTTGGCTAGGTGTTTTCTCGTTTTCCTCTACCCATTGTTTTGGATGACATTTTTGTCAAGATATAATATGCTAAATTCAAATGCTAATAAATAAATATGCTGGTAAAAGTCAATTCATTTGAAACACAGTTCGAGGGAGTTCTGTCTGTACTAAACATCATAATAGTATACCTCATGTTATTGCTTAATATGTTCTTTATTATTGTTATTTTGAGTTTTGATTTCTGTCGCTCTATGATGTTTTGTTTGATTTCTGGATTTACCACATTTGTTTGTTTAGTATTTTGTTGAATTTCTGCATGAAAATTTAAATTTCATCTTTTCTCTGTCTCAGGTTTGGGCCATACTTCTGTCAACCTGTAATCGCTGGATTAAGTGATGAAAACAAGCCTTTTATTTGCACCATGGATTCAATTGGCGCCAAGTAAGCATGCATAATTTACCTAGCAACTTCAACTTGAATGCTTAGTTCCTTTTTCACTTAGTATCATCACCCTCTGTTATTTTAGCATGTAAGTAGCTTGTGAATGTCTTGATATTCAGATGAAACTGTGACTGCCCTTATCATTTTGAACAAATTTTATCATATTTTGGTTGTAGATTTTTATAAATATCTTTTTGATCTTGAATATTTTTGGTGTCATCTTGTCAAATGCAGGGAACTTGCAAAAGATTTTGTTGTTGCTGGCACAGCTTCAGAGTCACTTTATGGTGCTTGTGAATCAATGTTCAAGCCTGACATGGTTGGTTTTCATTTTTTTTTCCCTCTTGATGTAAAATTTATTGGACAGCTTTCAATGTTATAGGAAGTAGTAATGCAATCTAGCGAAGTACTAGTTGTGATATGATTCCTTGATGACCGGTTTAGTTTTGAAGTTTGTTTTTTTTGCTAGCAATGTCCAAGTGACCGGTTATTGATCAGGATTTGAGTTTTCTATTCCAAAGCTTTGTGGAGCTTCCACAGATTGACAATATTGATTTTTCATTTGTTGTTGGTCAAATGGACTTTATTCCGTTCATTTTTTTCTGAATATGCTGTGAAAGATAGGAAAGGTGCTTGTTGATGGAATGATAATTACCGGGTGTCTGGCACTTGAAACATGTAGTAGTGATCATTTAGAATTCTGAAGTGAAAACTGTTTATCAATATGTGATTAGTAACTTTTTTTTTCTGACTTGTATTCAGGAAGCTGAAGAATTGGCAGAAATTATATCCCAAGCATTGCTTTCATCAGTAGATCGGGACTGTCTGAGTGGTTGGGGAGGACACGTCTATGTTGTGTAAGCCTTCATATCCCACCTTTGGTTTTCGTTGAATAATTCTATCCTTGAAAACTTTTCAGCATGATATTCTTGAGCTTTTTAGAAGCTAGTAACCATCAATATTCTATGGTGTTGTATAATTTTTATTCCACACATGGAAACATGGAAAATACAAAATTGTATCTATAGATTTTCATGATGTGAAACCGTGCCTTTTTGTTTATTTTTGCTCAAGTTTTCATCTCATTCTTGTGCTGTATTTTACAAGCATATAGATTTCTCTAGATGTAAATGGTTTTGCTTGAGTTTTGATTGGAATCTCCTTTGTCTTTGAAGAATTGACCTATACCTGCTTTTCATTGCCATAATTTTTTGTATTATGATTTTAGCTACAGTTATTGATCATGAACATGGCATTGCAGAATAGTGTGATGTAAAATGTTAATGTGGTTGTGAACTTTGTTTCCTGTTTCACTCTATCAAATTTGGTAAAATTTCTGGCATTTCTTGGATACTTGTGTGTGCTGAATGAATTTTTGAAATAACCGTGCTGGTAGAAAATTTACTTTTAGTCTCAATGAATGGTGTTTCCCATTATATATAGCCTCTGAATTCAATTCATATCATGAAACTCCTTGTGTTTTAGTTTAGTAACAGCATAAATCATTTTTGCCAAATTTTGAGAAAACTTCCGTAACGGGTTTAGTATTGCATCGTAGTTTAATGCTGGTTTACCATGTGTTAAAATCTTAATTATGGAAGTAGAATCTTGCATGGTTGTAGAATTTTACAGAAAATTGAGCTGAAAAGGGTTTTAATGTCGATTATATTAAAATGTGGTTTGTTGTGTGTTACA
>CANYBF010478189.1:0-11034 GCA_948192965.1 Dalechampia spathulata
CTTTTATCGCTATATCACATGTCATACATATGCCATGCCATCTAAATGTCATATAGCTTTATATGTCATTTTTACGTGCAACCTTACAACGCCAATCCACATAACGCGTTGTGTACTTACATTTATGCTCGCTTGCTTGCCTGCTTAGGACAATTAATCCCAACTAAAATGGTAAAATCGATCTTGGAAACTCATAGAATAGATCTCCACCACCCGAACCCAATCTCTGAAAGGTTTAACTAGCACTCATGCTATGGGTCGGTTGGACCAATCCGGAACCATCCGGTGGCGACTCCCTTGCGACTCTTTTGAGTCTGTATCATTCCCTAAGGGAACCCCTTAGGAAGACTACACTTTCGCTGCAAGTGCAGTCCCCGGTCTATGACTTTCGCAAGCCTCGCTCTGGGCCCCTGCAGAAACCGGCGCTCACACCACTCAATAAGTGCTTATGTATGGATTACTTAATGATCAAATAACATATACAATTATATTTATACCAAGTTCAATACACCTCCTTTTTTTATTTCTTACCAGTACTTGTCAAACTATCAAGTTTATCTACAGTAATAGCTCAATCAATATCTATTAATTCCATAACAAGCTTTATGTCCCTCTTCCATGACTTAAAATTTTAACAATTCAACATCTTAATTGTTACAATATTGTTATTGATAAAAATATGATTATAAAAATAAACAATGTAGTCATATTAAGAAAACAATAAGATAATATTGATACTTCAAGCTATAAAAGGTATCATAGTAAGAATTTCGACTGCTCCACTGTATAAACATCTTTGGATGAATTAAACAACAAGTAATTTAAAAATTCTTAATATAAGATTAATTCAAAATATACCAAACAAAAATACTTAATCACCTTTGGATGAAAAAATAATTTTGATCAATATATTTTTAAAACTAAATATCTTATTAATCACATATTAAATGTAATATATAATTAGCATCTTTTGGTTAATTAATTATATAATAAAAAAAACATCCTTAAAAATATGTAAGACTAATATTCCTTAAAATTTTACAAGAAAAAATCATTTTGATGACTTAATCCTTGCAAAATTAAAGAAATTACTTACACCAAGATACACTAGATATTATCTTGCACAATAAATTTATCATGTAATTTTATTCTTTATAGATGTGGGGCTTTATTGTCAATATAATTATATAAAATAATAGTTATAACCATATGTATATATTTTAGTCATAATTAAACTACATTGTTAATCACTTTATGAAAATTAAATTAACTCTCTAAAATAACAATTATTCCTCATATTTAAAAATATAAATCTAAATTAGATAAAATTTATATCTAATTGTCCAAGTATCATTAAAAATTAAAACTTGACAATTCATTTTTTTAATAAAAATAAATATATATTACCATAAAACATTGAAAATAGGGAACTTAAATATTAATTAAATGGACAAACAAATGAAAAAAATAGAAGGGAATTGATTTATAATATGTAAAGCATGTGTGTTACACATATGAGTGGAAATACTCGTAGAAATAGTTTAGGTGCATGATGTACACATACTTATGCTTCCTTTAGCAGCTTGATAGAATCAGTATTTATTATTAAAAAATAGAAAATTATAAAGCATGTTTTCATTCAAAAAAAGAAAAAGATAACATCCTAATATTGTAAAAAATTAAAAAAAATCATGGGAGCCTCCATACACAAACAAGTATCATAATAAACATGATACTAAAGAACAAAATTAAACTAGATATAAAAACATAATTCTAATTTTTCTCATAAGCTTAATGAGAAAATATATGGTGTTAAGCCTTTGCATAACCAGCTTTGATACCACATGATGACTTGTGAGTTAAGAACAATTTATATATCATGTAAAAGTATAAAACACAAGCTTTAGAATTATAAAATAATTAAGAAACATACTTGTTTTCAAGTTTATGGATGACCTTATGGTTGTATTCATGTTAGCTTTGCTAAGAATTATATTTTCTTTCTTTATTCATATCATTAAGGTTTGATGGAAGCCTCTAGTTTTTTTACTTTTTAACTCTAAGAAGCATACACGTATTTATAATGACTGAACAAAAGAGATTGTAAAGCCAAATTTATCAATTCATGTCACGATCACTAGCACACCCATTTTTTTAGACACTAGAATGATTTTGATGCATGTTCAAGTTATTTTATACATGGTTAATTTATTTAATTTATTTGTTTATTCATTCAATAATCTCAAATAGTGTAAACCTAAGTTATAATTTTTTTATGCACTAATGATCTTGGATATGAGTAAATAATATTTAAGGTTTAATAAAATAATATTATTGTATATATATATATATATATATATATATATATATATATATATATTAAAAGGATGAGCAGCTATTTTTTTTATATTATCATTAAGAAGTTTGCATTAATTAAATAAAATTATGAATTATATATTATTAAATGTAAGTTAAAGAGCATGATGATTTTTTATTTATTAGCTAAAATGATTAATTACTTAATTTATTTATTTATTTATACATTACTTAAGAAAAAATGATAATTTATCCGTATATGGATAAAAGATAGTAGTCTTGGAGACAGATAGAAGATATTTCCTTCTGGCTTAAGGTAAAGTTGTATTTGACTTAAGTGGTGAGATCAAGCTATGTATATTATTAATAAATTGAATAAGGTGTAAGGGACATAGAATTAATAACTATTTAACTAGGTAAATAAGCGAAAATTTTGATTCAGAGGAAGGAATCATGGGAGCTGGAATTGATTAGGTCAAAGCTCTATTGGAATTAAAGAATTGAATAAGATTATTGTATGTGAGTTTATGATTTGGTACTTGAAAGAAGATACCTACTCGTGTGTTTGTTTGAACCATAAATTAATAATACTAAGGAATATTATGGTCATGGCTAAACTAGTGATAAGGTATTGGTAATTATAAGTATAATTCACATCCTATAAATGCAGGATTGGAGAGGGTGATTGCGCATATGTCTTGTTAATTTTACAAGACTAGTAACTTAATATTGAAATTGCATGTAATGTTACTTAAAGAGTGCATGATTAGGCATGGATGTTAGTTGAAAGCTTAATTAATTTACATTATCTCAATCCTTAGTTTTAATGAAGTAAACCTGCTTGTATTAATGAGATTCTTGAAAGTAAATTACTAAACAATTAGAACCAACTTTGGTGATTAGAAACATATTAAAAAGGTTAAGATTAATAGCTTAAGTTGGCATTAATTAACATACATATATTAATGATATTTAGATTTATTTTTGGATCAAACATTGTAGGAAGGTAGTCTTAGTGAGCATGATATATGAGTGGTTAAAAGAGTCAAGGTTGGAGGAATATGTTTCTTAAGAATAACTCAATGACCTAAGAATTAATTTCTTGCATGAATTATCATCAAACTGAGTAAATAACAATCATGAGTTGAAATTAAAATAGTTGAAATTTTTATATGTTACTCATACAAGATGTAGCTTAAGACTTAATTTGCAACCACTCTATATCATAGCTATATGCATTAATTAATGAGAAGTTTGAGTCATAATGTATGTTCACGTATTTTGCATGCATTTAGAAATGTTTTAATTTATGAAATAGCTATTCAATTGCATGAATATTAATTGGACCATATGGTTCCATAAAAATTAAATTGCATAGCTCTAAACAAAGGTAATTATTGAATGAGGACTTAACTAATGAAGTAAATTATGCTTTTAAGTTTCAAAGACAATTAGATTATGTATATACTTTAACCAGAGTACTTAATTTAAATGATCTTGAATTATGTACATGTGGATTTTCCTCGATGAATTGTCAAATATTATTACACCAAGTAGTTTATGGAAATGAAACTTTAATTCTTTAACTTATGAAATAACTAGTTGGAATATATGCAACTATTTATTTCACCTTCTTAAGAACTATGATAGTAATATAAGAACTTAGAATTTAATAGGTGTGCTCATGTTGTGTTTAGAATGTTTTTCACCTATAAAGTTAATCTTATACCATTTCCTTATAAGACTGAATTGAACACATGAATCATTACAATTAATGATGTAATTCATGCTTGAAAGTCAATAGAATTAATTAAAAAAACTTTGGTAATGACTTAGTCGAGTGAATGATTATATAGTGTTGGAGGGGCTATTGTTCTTTTGATAAGTGCAATGTTGCATAAAGCTACTTATGTAAATATAACATTAAAATAGTGGATAAGTCAAATACCTCTAAAATGAAATCAATACATGTAAGGATGTACTTAATTTTATCCCCTCAATAAGTGTGTGTATGGTCATGGAATGCTTTTATTTGAAACCAAAGAGATTATTATAAATTTAATACTTATATATGCACTTGTTAAGAATAATATAGATTGAGATACATGTAAATATAAATATAAGCATATTGGAACTTAGTAGCTAAAAACCATAGCTTTATTTATATTAAATGTAAAGAATGAGTGGACACCATTTATTATTTCACAGGAAATTCTTGCCAAAGATGAAACTAAGAAGTAATTCTTATAAATTTTAAAGTACTATCGTATGTTATAAACAAGCCTGAGATTTAATGCTCTTAAATGCATGTAACCCTCTTATGAATATCTATGTATGCTTATGGTAATCACATCCCAACTAGAATGATGTAAGTTCAGAGATGGACTAATTTAAATTCTAATTTAATCCATATATATATGATTATTAATCAAGCATGGAAACATGTTTGTTTATTATATTAAAATGCATAGAAATGCTATATTATGGGATCATACATGGTGAATGATTAGTTATGCATTACTTTTAAATTGTTGCATGCCAACTAGTGACCATAAGGTGAAAAATAGCCCACAAAAAGTCCACTTTAAGACTAAAATGAATATCTTTAAAGCAATTAGGCTTGTATCAAATTTATATGATTAATGAACACCCTTTTTATATGAGTTAATTAATATCATTTGAATTACATTCTTTAATATAACAATACAACATCCTTAAAAGAAAATAATATAAGAGAATTATACAAGAGTACCATGATGATTATTATTTTAACCTATTATCAAATTAATTTTGATGGTTCTAGTTATTAAATGTATATTATGGTTATGAATAAGACATAGGAGTTCATATCATTTAACTAAATTATATGTTGAATTCAAATATTTTTCAATTGTAGAAGAAAGACAAATCACAACACCTACTCCTCGAATTGATAAAGTAAAAGTAAAAACAGATTTGTGCCTAATATTAATTGTCTTATAAATAAGATTCACACGTAAAATATAAAGGCTTATTAATTACAAGCATATCATTGTTCAATATAATTTATTTATTTTTTTATTTGGATACAAAATATATAAATATACCTTAAAGTGTTATCATTTTACAGTTAAGTCAACATTATGCAAATGCATACATGGTAAAGTCATAAGACATGCATCATACATCATTAGCATGACATTATGAAGTAATAAGGAAAGTACAGTTGCATTATATATATATATATATATATATATATACAAAGTGCAAAATAAAGGTGACGTTAGTATATTTATATATCGATATGATATAAAGATTATAGATATTACAAAAACTATAGAGAAAACAAAGAATATAGAGATATACTAGAAAAATAAATTATTGATAATATATTAATATAGATTATGAACAATCAGGGATAGAGACTAATGTGTGTAGACACTAACTTTTCACCCATAAATATTGACACAAACTATTATAGTTTTTTCCTAAAATATTTTTTTGTTCATACATTTTATATTTTTCATGCATATTTTAATGATTTTCACTAAATTTTTACTTTCCACCGATAATGTTTATCTTATTACAATATGCATTTATCAATCTATGTTATTTTCAGAAAATATCTTCCACTCATACATATTTACTAATTACATCTTTTATATTAAACACATACAAATATACTAGAATGAAAACATAGTATATTAAATAATATTGTCTTTTGAATGTTATAGAAAAAACAAAGAAATTAACTAATTGAAATTGAATTAACTAATTTTATTAATTTAACTTCAGACTCTACTTGATTTATGATTCAAAGGAAAGAAATTGGAAAAATATTAATGAATGCTATGTGTTATGATTATTTATTATTATTAAAAATAATTTTTGAAAACTAGCAATTATTGACGTTATATATTGTTGATAATCATTATATAAAAGCTAAATACTTAGTTTCTTAATTGTTTGCTATAATCATTTTGCTACTATGCTATTGATAGATATCCTACTAAACAAATGCATTTTCATTTAATGAAATTTCATTGTTCATTTATGATGAAATTTTAATAATTTTTTCATTAAATGTTAAGATTTTCAATTCAACCTTACAATTTCCTTTTTCTTAGAATAAGTTTTATATTTCATTTGTATGTTATAGAAATTACACAACATTATCAAAAATCTACTTTAAATTTCATTTAACCATTTGAAAAAAAAACCCTTTATAATATGTACATTAAAAGTATTTAACTAAAACATCATTTTAGAATATATCTATTAATTAAAAATATATAATTTTATCATTAATATTTTTGTGTAAATGCTGGATTTACATTATAATATTTTTGTCTTAAGATACTCAAAATTGTCATATTTTTCATATACTATGCCATTTTTAAAATACAATTTTCTTTTAAAAAAATTTTCTTTAAAAAATACTATTACATAAAAAATTGAAAATTTTCAACAAAAATCAAACTCATTGAATTAAAAATGTTGGCAATTATAAATAAATAAATGAATTTTAACTATTAACAATCTTTAAATATTAATATAGATTAACATTTTTTTCTAAAATAATTTTTGGTTTACGCATTGTACATTTTTCATGCAACTCTTAATTATCTTCTCTTAATTTTTATTTTCCACCCATAATGTATGTCTTATTGTGTTATGTATAAATTAATGTTATGTCATTTTTCAAAAAATATTTTCATTCATCCCATATTTATGAATCACATGTTTTATATTAAATATATACAACTAGTTTTTTTGAAAAAAATATTGTATTGAAAATTGAATTTATTAAATAATATTGTCTTTTATCATATTCTTTTCTTTTATAAACGTTATCATTAGAATATTGTATGACTTTAATTATGATTCAAAATTTTAATATGAAAAATTTATCAAGTTATGTTTAACACTAGAGCTTATTTATAGAAAAATTAATTTTATGTATTTATTATGGCAAACTGTTGAAGATTAAATTAAACTAACACTTAGGTATTTTAGTATATCTTCAAAGTTATTACTTGTCTAGCTACTTTAATTATTCTATTTAGTTGTAACTAGATTATTAATTTCATTTATATTTAACGATACTTTTCATATTATTTGCATAAATGAATGCTCATTACCGTATATATAGTCTTTAAAGATTTATTCATATATAAGATTTTCTTTTAAAAATTAGGTAAGCCCATCATTACTAGATGTTCAAGATATATAATAGAACATTATCATGATGAAATGATGATTTATAAATTTTTTGGTAACTTACACTTATTCATAACGTTAACATGCAACCTTAAGTGGCCTTAAATACAACATGCTTTAGAACTTATTCTTTGTCAAAGAGTTGAAGATAGACTTAATTTAGTTAACTGAGTGTCCAGTTTGACAGTCAAATGCTTAGTATTGGATTTCAAAAGAAAACTCCACTTTGGCAAGATTCTTATCTAATTTATATAGTTGAATTTCAAACATGTGGGTTACCTGATATCTATTATTTGTTGTGGTTAGAGAAAAAATGAAAGCTATTATCTGTAAGAGAAATTGATTTAATGATTTTAGTTGAACAAGACCAAGATTTTAAACAAGAACAAGACTTAAAAACAATTGAAAGTAATGCAATATTATTTGGTTCATGTGACTTATTAGCATATGAATCTTTTAACTAAAAAATGCAATAACATTTTTCTCAAGAAAGAAATCATTTCATTCACCATTTCAAGAAAAGTTGCTAACTACTTTTACTATAACCCTATGTCATAATGATGATACTTTGGACTACTTTATTAAAATAATTTGTTACAAAAGAATAGTACAATGCATGCTTTTATATTTTGGCATATAACTCTTATTTTACACTATGTACTTATCATACTTTAATTATATTATTTACATGCATACACTAAAGTAATGCAAAGAACCATTCTAATATATATATATATACACATACTAAACGTAGTCTAAAAGTATTGAAATACAATATCTAATTATCTAAAATATCGTTAACTCTATGTAGTTATATGATTCTTAAAAATCTAATTACATTTTAGATAATATTATTATACGAAGTAATCTAATTCTTTTTTTAGGTACATATGCATTACATCAAGCCATAATCCACATAGCTCAAATTTTAACTAAAATTTTTAACATATCTAGAATTTTTCAAAAAAATCATTATTTTAATTAAAAAATCATTATTTTTATAAAATTTTAACAAATATCTTATATTACTCTAATACATAAGGGAAATTCTATATTTTTTAATTAATCCTATATTAATTATAAGTTATAAAACAAAATGATATTACAATACGTAAGTTGAGCCTTTAATCCAAAATTGTAAGAATGAAGTAAATTAATTAATTAAAAGATTGGAAATGCAACAAATGGTAGTAGGTAAATGATATTTATCATGTAATCATTGTTAATTATTCATGCTATTATAAGGTTAATAGCATATTTAATTAGCCAATAATTTATTGACAGGCATGCAATTTCCATTTTCTAATACATGTCTAGTCTAAACAAAATAATTTAATTAGTTTTTTTTAGTTAAAATTTTGTCTTAATTAAAGATTTTTAAGTTATGATATTATATATTAGTTAATGGGCATTTTGTTGAATTTTAGTTTCGGCTTTCTCAATAATTTTTAAAAATATAGATATAATATTTATCAATCAGAGAAGAAAAAGATAAGCGACTCTTATTTCTAATTAATTTAATTTTATTATTTATAAATTTTGATATATTATTTTTTATTATTTCATTTTTTATATAAATTTTTATATTGATGATAATAAGTATATTTAATTATTTTATAGTTAATAATTTATTTAAATTCTGATTCCATTACTGTGGATATTGCATAAATTTTGTTTAATTCAAAATAATACTTGACACTATAGTCATCTTTAGTGCTCCAAATTATGCTAAAAACATGTTAAAATACAAATTAATTATGCGAAACATAGAAGAAGAAAAAGTATAATTTTAAAGTGTTTACGTATAAATATATGTAATATGCTTAATAATTTACTTCTAAAATTATTCATTAAATTAATTTTTGTTTGAAATTAATTAATGATAACTCAAAGTTTATAGCGACCTCCGTAAATTGATTTTATTTTCAAATTTCAAAATAAGATCAATTTTATTTTATAATTATATGATATTATTTTAAAATTTTATATTAAACTTGGATTTTTTTTTAAAAAAATTAATGAATTTTTAGGTTAAAATTTTGAAAATATTTGCAATTCAGCCCAAGGTATTGCCTTGAAAAATAGTCAAAAAGCGTGATCGTAAACGACATGCCGTCTAATCCTAGAAGCTAATAGGCACCCGTTAGTTATGCAAGGGTTTTATCAATTTTGAATTTAGGGTTTTGTCGATCTGAGTTGCCTCTCTGCTTTCATTCTCAGTTGCAGCAAAAATGGCCACCACAAGAACGACACCGATCAATAAAAAGAAACCAAACAAGAAGAACCCAACACCTGAATCCCAATTTAATTACAATCTCAATTTTTATTCAAAATCCAAAGATCTCCAATCAGCTATCTCTCTTTACGAATCTGCAGTTTCTAATAAGATCCACCTCAATCAACATCACTTTAACACTCTTCTTTATCTCTGTTCAATCTCCCTTAGTGACCCATCAAAAAAGGAACTTGCTTTGAATAATGGGTTTCTTATATTTGATCAAATGGTCGCTAGTGGTATTAAACCTAATGAAGCTTCAATCACTGCTGCTGCTAGACTGTATTCAGCTAAAGGGGATGGTGATTCCGCTTTTAATTTAGTTAAAAATATGTCGATTCATAATGAATTGCCTAGATTAAGAACTTATGATCCTGTTTTGTTTTGTTTTTGTGAAAAGTTGGAGGCGTTTAAGGCGTATGAAGTGGAGGATCATATGGTCAGTATGGGAGTGAAGTTGGAGGAGTTAGAGGTTGTTGCATTGCTGAAAGTTAGTGTAGAGACAAGAAATGAAGAAAGAGTTTATGGGTATATGCAGAAATTGAGGAAAACTGTGGGATGTGTTAAGGAAACGACTGCAAAAATAATTGAGAACTGGTTTAAGGGGTTTGAAGTGAGTGGGAAGGAATTGAATGTGGATTTGGTTAGAGAGGCTGTCATGCGGAATGGCGGTGGGTGGCATGGGATTGGTTGGATTGGGAAAGGCAGGTGGGTGGTGCAGAGAGGGAATGTTGACATGGATGGAAAGTGTTGTTGTTGTGGGGATCGTTTGGCTTGTGTTGATGTTGATGATATGGAAACTGAAAGGTTTGCAGGATCCTTGGCAGGTTTGGCTATGGAAAGGGAGGTTAAGGCAAACTTTAGTGAGTTTCAGGTCAGTGTTCCTAGAGTTGCTTGCTAATTTACAGATCTGCTAATATTAGAAGAAAATAGAGTTTAGTATTTGCATTTGGTGTTTCTAGAATTGTAAATTTGTCCACTATGTTTAAAATTATCCTTTTTGGTCATTTCACATTCAATAACTGGACAAATCAGCTATAGTTTAGTTGATGAATTAAAAAATGTTATCATTTAAAACACAAGGATGAAAATGCTTATCATGCAATGTCACGTTAAGAAGATGGAAGAGTCTGAATTCCAATGCTAAAATGCAGAGGAATGGGTAAGAGAGAAGGAACAAGAAAGAAGAGAATATTCAGGAAGAAGAAAACGTTTTCTGTATATATGCTTTTCTGTCATTCTTC
>CANYBF010478191.1:0-17955 GCA_948192965.1 Dalechampia spathulata
CAAATTAATAATTACTCAATCATTTCTTTAATAATTACTAAATCATTCAATATAATATAATAAATATTTTATTAATTAATTATTACTTATAAATATAAGCTGGCGTGGAAGGGAGCAGTGGGAAATGGGAAATAAGGGGGGAGAAGTGGGAAATTGGAAATAAGGGGAGCGTGGCAATGGTGCTTCTTCTGGCCGCTGGTATAACCAGCGGCCACGTCCTCTCTCCTCTCCATTCAGTCCACGTCATGCCACGTCACGTGGCCGCCGGTTTGACCGGCGGCCAGATGGAAAATTACCCTAAGACCGGAATATTTTTGGTAAGTACCGTAAATCAGGAATTTTTCAATATTTTTGCCGTAAATAGGTAATTTGCCCGTAATGAAAGGAAGTGGAAATGAAAGATGACACCCGATGGTTCTACCAACCCCCTGCTCGGGGAAGTTGGTATGCTGCAAAGCTGCGACTTATCAGTTGATATTCTTTCTTCCTTCGCTTCCTTCATTTTCACACGTACGTAGTTGCTATAGCTTGTCTATTGGGAGGAGATGAAGTATCTTTTTAGTCTTCACACTATATGGACACCATCCTTCCTTATCGTGGCGTCTTTGCTCTGTTCCGTGAAAGTACCTCCACTTAGTTCGGCTGCAAACTGCTCCTTAAACAGCCTGGGATGTAGTCCACCTTCTGCGATGGATTCCCTCGGTCTTTTTCCCATGATAAAATAATTATTTCACTTATTCCCTTCTTCTTTTATATATAATTTTAAATAAAGTTCTTAAATAAAAATTATTTCTTATAAATAAAAATTATTATTATTATATAAGTAAAATAAAATATAATTAATTTTTATAAATTAAAAATAATAATTTATTTTATTTTATATGAAATTAGATAAAAATTAGTTTTACATTTTAAAACTATTAATATTTTGTATAAAATTAGATAAACATTAATTTTTATAAAATGATAATATTATTAATTAGTTTTTTAGATTTATATTGGATAGATAAAAATTAGTATTATATTTAACTTTAAATAGAATTCTTTTAAAAAAATTAATTTTTATATACATAAGAAAATTAATTTCTGCATTTCCTTTTTTAATATAATATGATTTTAAAGTATTAAATAATTATATTAATTTTGGTAAATTGTGTCTAATATAATATATAGTTAAAAATTATCATAAGAATAAAAAATAAAAATAATAAACATATTTTTAATATAATATTTCTGATCAAACAAATAGTCAAATAAAAAATCCTATATTTTACAAAACTATTTATAAACTTATTAATCAGATCATAAACATTAAATAACAAAAACATCAATTTTAATTTTCTAAAAATATAAAACCTAAGCATAAATCATTACTAACATTTAACTACATTTCAATTAACTATAAAAACAGAATAATTAATCATTTTTTTGGGTTTTTAAAGATGTATACCTAGAAAGAAATTGACAGCAATTAAAAGTTAATATCTTTTATTAATTAATATGATTTTATGAATTACAATATAAAAAATTAAAGGTAAAAAAAAGATCAATATCAAAATAAAATGATAATTTTGTGAAGAAAATTATTTTTTTAGAAAAAGACCTAACTCACAAAATATTTATTATTAATTAATTGAAATTAATGTATTTATGTATTTATGTAAGGAGGGATCTGCCTTGCCTTGTTACATAGGATACCTTTCGCCGTGGATTGTCAGGCTGCCGTTGCTTCCGGACGAGAATAAGAAGACAACAGTCTGGAACAAAACTAGCCTTAAGAACGTCATTGAAGGTCGCTCACATTATCATATCAAAATTAAACCAAAAATATGGATAAAATTTACTAAAAAATTTGTGAAAATGGGTCATAATTTTGAAAATATGATGTGATTAATGTTAATCAAAATTATTAACTATTAAATTATAAAATAAAATATGATACGATGAAATAGATTGTATGAAGGACATAAATAATGAGTTATTACGATTAAAATAAATTATTTTATTCTGAATTAATGATTTTAAGAATTACAAATGAAACTTATAAAATAAACTAATGGGGTAGAGAAAAGTGTTGGCACATTAGAAGGTACTGGTTGGAGCACCCTGAAGCCATAAAACCAGAAGAAAAAAGAGCAAGTATTTGAAAATTCAAAAACCAAAGTTCTGATTCATTGAAGATTACCTCCGAAAGAGGAAATCGCGAAGACGTTAGTAGTAAGCATTTACATATGGTTGGACCCATGAATGCAAGACTCCTGTGACTGCATTTAAGTTGTATGCAGTTTGGGAAAACTTCCTCCCTCCCTTCACCCTCCCCCCCCGTTTTCTCACTTTTGGGTTCCCTCCCCTTCGAAACGAAGAGAAAATAACTTTTTGAATTGACAATATGTAGACATCTGAAATAACCAAATCATTTAAATATAAGTAGAATTTTCAACGCGTTATTATTCGTGTGAATTATTGGCAAGCTTATGAAAGTAACGATCTATCAGAACATCATACGATGCACTTGTAACCGTTTTTGTGAATTGATCATTGTTAGTGTGGAAAAACAAGTTATCATGCAACGTAGGATCTTGGTCTGGTACAATGAACCTGATAGATTGAATAGCAATAATGCAGGATAAAATCCAAAAGGCAATCTCCATGAGACTATAGATTAGCAATTAATCAGTTAGTTGTGAGCCCTACCCATTTGGCTGAGTAATGAAAACTGGAAATTACTATCCTTTCCTTGAATTATTGAACCAAAAGAACATCATGTTTAGTATGTTTCTTATATTTAAAGCAACCATCCAAACTCATCATTATACCAATTTCAAAATTTAAATACTAAATATACTTCATTTCTATCCATATTCAGCAATCATACAAATCTAACTTCATGTTTCTTTAATGGGAAGAAGTTTATTACCATTTTACCGACTTAGATCCATTTGATGAAAGTATTAGATTCTTTCAAATATGTTATAAATTCAAGTTACAATGCATGCATGAAGTTGCTAATATCATCTTCTTGAAGATACCATCTAATTCAAATATCAGTGTCGAGATCGTTCTATAGAATCCGATCATTGTTGTGATAGTTGAAATATCATTAGATAAGTTTAGAGTAATGCATGGAGCAGACAACTTTGCTCAATAATTCCTCTTAGGACAGTGCTCATATTTTAGATGAAAATTAATGATTTTTTTTATTTTTTTGCCTTTCCCTTTCATGTCAGCCTAGTCGGTGTCTTTAGAGTAAGATTCCCTCTGCAGCACTTCACCTGGCGACAAGCAATCAAATTGCACCCCTTTCTAATCTTCCACTGATCTCATTGTTCCATTAAACTAAATCAAATTACCGAGAAAAAAAAAAAGCTCTCTTTCTTGGCTCTGAGAAGTAAGAAACATTTTATCACAAAGTCAATGCACCGATTGGTTTCAGTTTAGTGGATCTGATCATTCTGCGGCTGATTTGCTGGTGAGAATTCCATAATGCTTTCTAGATGCCTGAGCATTTTTGCTTCTGTTACTGTCAAATAAACGTTCTTTTCTAATCTGGGTACTTGTTTCTTCGCCTTGTTTTCTAGTTCTGAGTGGTGCTGGTGCTGAAAGCTGGGTTGATGAATTCTAGGGAGAAAGGAGAGGAAAAAAAAGGTCTCAGCTAGTTCGCTTGTTCATGTTCCAGGCGTTTAATTATGTGTAGAATGTTGATTTCTTAAGTGATGATAATGATATTTATGTCAGCATTAACATATAAAGTTCTGACATTTGGTGTCTTCATACGATTAGCTTCAGGAGCTTTCAACCGTCATTTTCTTTGATTTTTCGACTTCCCTCCGTACCCTATTAGTTAATTTTGTGTTTGAATGTTTCAGACAGAAAGCCGGTTCGACTGCAGGCGTTCATCGACAAATTTGAATAGAATATCCGAAACCATGTAAGCTTTGTTTCAGAACCTTACCAATTGTCGTTTTTCCGGTAATTTGAAGACTAAAATAATGGCAGAACTTGACCTTGTCAATGTAAAGATCTCTGTATTACAGAACATGTACAGATCATTCATCACATGTGATGATCCTAGCGGGGTTATAGAATGTGGGATGATCAGAAAATCCAAGATTGCTCCCCATAGAATGGAGGATAAGGTCAAGAGTCGACGAGTAGAAAAGAAGTCCACTTCATCTTTGGCATACAAGGGAAAGAAGGAAGAGATGGTGGATAAGGGAAATGATAACATACAGGATTATCACTCTGCATCTTCGTTTCAGCTACTACAAGTGTGCAGAGGAGCTCAGAAGCTGAACCATTTGATTGATTCATGGTCTAGAGGGATGAATTATGATGGCCAATCTAAATATATTGCGAAAGATTTGTTGAAAGGAGCTCTTGATCTGCAAGAGTCTTTAACCATGCTAGGCAAGTTGCAAGAAGCTTCGCAGTATATGGCTCAGTGGAAGAAAAAGCAGAAGGAGAAGCTAGAAAGAGGAAGAATCGATGAAGTGGGGATGGAGAGAATGGATTCGTATCGGTTTGGAGATGATAACCAGCATAGGGGATGGCGAAATCCTAGGCTTTCTGCTGATGCTTCTTCAAGAGATTGTATCGAGGAGCTTAGATCTGCAATTAGAGATGACCTTGCTAGGCAAAACATGCCTTCTTCAAACATGTCTAGACAAGAGGAAAGAAGTTTTCATAAAAAAAAGATGGGGTCTGTCTTGCATATGCCCTCCAGTAGCTCAACCCAACTGCCATCATCACAAACAGGTCTATATAAAAGTAGAAGTCCGAATTTAATTGCCAAACTGATGGGCCTGGAAGATGTCCCCTCAAAGGAAATCATGCAATCTCCCCAGAAACAGTCGGATATGGAGAAGATGTCAAGTCCTCGGAGGCCAGTGTTTGATATCGAAATGCCAAGGCTAAGGAAGCCTCAATCCATGGTTGATTCAGACCGACGAGCGCTGAAGGAAATTCTTGAAACTGTGCAATTTCAAGGGCTCTTGAGAGATGGTTCTACCAGAGACCTCAAGCCTCCGTCCGGCAACTTGCATTGTAAACAAAAGCTGGTTGGTGATATTTCTCCCATTGTACTTATAAAACCTGTGCGTTTCTCTCGATCAGAACCAGAAAAAGCGCCTGCTTCCATGGCGTGGGAAGAAGCAGCCTGGAGCCTGAGAAAAATGAAAATGAAACAAGGGTCTCCTTTCAGAGCAACAGATGAAAAAAGAATCACTTCCGATTCAAGAAAAATGAATTGCAGAACTGTAGCAGAAAAGTTTCCAGTTGAAATTGTAGAAAAAGAAGTCAGGATGGTGGAACAGAAAGAAGGGGCTACGGATATGAACAGGGTTAATGCAAAACTGAAAGCAAGCAAGCCACTCTTGAAAAGGCATAACCATGAAGAAGGAACTAAAGAAGAGCAAGAAATCAAGAAAAAATTGAAGGATTCTTCAAAGATGAATTACCAGCAACAGAAAAAACATAAGAAAGTAGATAAAATAGACAATAACAGAAAAGCCCTAGAGAAGGAAATGGTGAAAACTGAAAATGTGACGAGATCTTCAGATCAAGCCAAGTTGATCTGTACAAGGTTGAGTAAACCTGGTTTTGGTTCACTCCGAAAACCCATTTCAAAGAACATGGTACAGGATACAATTTATGTTTCAAAGAATCAAAAACACAAGAAAAAGCAAGTCATTGAGCATCAAACGACTAAACCAGTTGTAAGTCTTGCATGTAATTTTTCTTTATGTTTGACTAAACATGCATTTCTAAGTTTCATTGATAAAAGTTACAGAATATTCAGTTTCTGAAGCTTTTTTCCTTTCCATGCAGACTGATCATTCAGAATGCAGAGAGGATGAGAAAAGGATTGATCTGTCATGTAATGATCATTCTCAAAAGAGAAAATCTACCACCATGGTTGCAGATCAGCCATCTATGGAAGAAGGAGCAAGCGTTGTTGAAGTTCAAACAGAAGGTAAAATCTTTTATATTCTAATGTGTGAAAAATAAGCATATCCATTCGAGAAGTTGATCGTTTTCACCTTTGGAATATGCTTAATGAGAGTTGTTGTTTCCTTGCAGAGCTTTTTGCTAATAAGCAGAACTCTTCAGACATAATCACCATGCCAGCCTCCGGAAATGGAAAGGATTCTAACTCATGCGAAGAAAACGATGATGAATTGATTCAGACAAGAACAGACAAGACAGGAAATGTATTGAAAGATTTGCTTTTCAGTAGCCCATCATTCCTACAACTCGCAGAACCAGCCTTCCATCAAAGCACAAGCCATTCAAAAATCTCACCGACACATGGTCTTAAACTCTATTTAGATTATGCAAACGAACACGTGGAACGTAGAAGCGTGCCGGATTCAGAAACAGGGCAGATGGGGAATTCAGGATTGACCATCTCTTTGGATCAGTTGGTGGAGGAAGTTTGTATGGGCATTGAAACTCTCAAAAGCTTCCATAAGCTTCCGTGTGCTGATAACCTATACGCAACAATAGAGAAAGACATGATGAGCAAAGGAATGGTGAGTGGAATATGGGATTCAGGCTGGAGATGTGGATGGTCCTCGGAGGAAGCTGATGAGACGGTGACTGACTTGGAAAGGTTGCTTGTAAGTGAGCTGATAGAGGAGGTCTTTTCATGACTGATTTTCTCTGCTTTCCCATTTGACAGTGCAAATTCCTTGTCAAAATGCAAGCAATTCAGAATGGTCAAACATGCAGAAATTGAAATACAATCACAATTGATATATATATATATGTATATATATATATGTATATACATCAAGAGCTTGAGAAGCACATGCCATTACCTTTTCAACAACTGTATGGATCACAGAGTGATGAACAATAAATAAGAAAGGGAGGGCTGATGGGCTACTGAAAAGCAAGTATTACTTGTGAAAAAATTGCAAAAATATTTACTATTTATTGAAATGGATTTGAATTTTGGGTTTTTCTTTTAAAAATGAAGTTATTAGATCAAATTATTTTAAATTTTATTAAAACTCATGAAAAAATGAATAAAGTTTATTTTGAAATAGATATATAATTGGATAAAATCACCAAAAATAAATAAAATATAAAATATAAAACACATGAATATTAAAAAATGTACTATAAATTATATTTTTTTAAAAATAAAAAGGCATAAAATACCTTTTTTTTTATTATGATACATATCAATATGAATTTTTTATCCATTATTTATATTATTTTTATAAATTTTTTAATATTTTTTAATTATAATAAAATTTTACTATCATATATATCATAACATAATTTTTAATTTTTAAAATTTTACTCTGTATCATTTAAAATTTTATTATAATACATAATTTTAATTATAATAGAAATACGTTATTTTACATATTATTTTTATAATAAAATTTTTATCACTTTAAAAATTTATTATTATACACAATATTTAAAATTTTGTTATAACATATATAAATTATAATAAAAATCTATTATTATAAATACCATTGTTATGATATAATTTTAAGTTATTTACGGGAATACCGTATTTTTGCCATATTTTGGGAAGTATTTCCAAAAATATGGGAATAGATAAAGGTATTTATAAAACTGATTTTTTGAAATTATTTTTTTATTTTTTATTTTTAAAAATATTATTATTATTATTATTATTATTATTATTATTATTATTTTATGTTTTTAACTTCTTATTTTTTTAAATATTCAATACTTTTTTCTTTTGAAATTAAAAATGGTTAAAATATAAAAATTATCTTATTCTAAAAATTAATATTAAAAAAATTATAATTTAAAATTTTATATTCAAATACTTAAAATATATATTTTAAAATATATATTTCAAATACTTAGTTAATTTAATTTTACATTATATCGAGAATATTTTATATTTATATTATTATTATTATTAATTAATTAATTATATTTAATATATAATTAAAAAATAATTTATAAAAATTACTATTCATAATACAGAGTAAAATATGATTAAACATATATATATAACATATAAATTATATTTTAATGTAAACACATAATTATTCTTCATTAATAAATTCAATAAAAAATAAAATATATTTTATTTTTATCCATCATTATTTTATCACCATTAAACTATTTTAATTGAATCCTCTTACTTTACAAAAACATAATTAAAAAATATATTCAACTTATTATTAATCATATTCTATTTTTAACCAAAAAAATAGGTACTCTATAGAATTAATTAATAATATTAATCTAATTTAATTATAACAAAACTTAATATTTCATTTCAAATCAAATTTATATAATATATATTTAAATAATATATTTATGTTAAAATACTAAATATAAAATTCTTTCAATAAAAATTAATATTTATTTTAAATTGGATTATTATTTGTCATTTTAAATTTTATTTTATATAAAAATAAAATTAATTTAGATAAAACTTAATAGATAAAAAAATAATTTTTATATAGAAGTGAAATTATTTTTAATTGAAGGATGATTTCATCATTTTATTTATCATTTACATGATTTTAATATGATAAAATATAATTATTAAATGAAGTTATTATCATTAAAATTTTAATAAAAATATGATAAAATATAAAATTTTTAAAAATATATATTTTATTGAGCATGTATAGTTTAGAATAAATATGTAAAAATATAAATATTTAATAAATGTAATATTTAGTTAAATTATTTATAAGTTTACAATATAAAATATGTAAATAATGAAAGTGGAAATTAAATTAAATTTTTTGAAGAATAATAATTAATTATGAGAATTATGCTATTAATCATCAAAAGCAATTATCACTAAAATATGTAATGATTAAAAGAAATACCATATTTAACAAAATAATGAAACATTAAAGAAATTTATTTATTTTGTTGATAATATTTAATTTTTTTCGGTAGCATTAAAGAAAATTAGGCCTCTCTTATGTTTCATTTGTTCAGTTTTCTTTCCTCTTCTCTGCTTCCGTCATCAATCTTCACGTCTCTCTCTTGGAGCTGAAGAAGATGAAGATCGGTAACAGGATCTCTGCTACCTTCTTTTTCGCTCTTTTCTTTATCTTCTCTGCACGCTCTTTCTATCTTCCCGGTGTTGCTCCTCGCGACTTTCAGAGGGTAATCTCGCATTTCAAACTTTTTTTGTTCTTTTTGTTTGAAGTTCTATTCTTTGTTTTTTCTTTTTAGTTTTCAACGTTTCTTGGTATATTGGTATATAGGTCTGATAGTTCTGTTGATATGCGTTAATGGGTTTATCGTTGTTTTTGTTAAAAGAGTTGTTGGATCTAGGGTTTTGGGTATTTGATTTGGGTTTTTCTTTAGATCTATATCGTCGCTTTTTTGTTCGTTTTGGATCTGGGTGTCGTTGGTTTTTTCTTGCTTTGACTTCAAAATATGCTGGTGAATTTGTAACGATTGACAAGTTTGTACTTCGTTGTTTTTACTCTGGTAGTTTATCCTTTTCACGATTTGACTTTGGGTTCTTGTTTGATTCGCGAAAATTGCATATTGATTCGATGATGATCATGATCTTTATGATTTCATGCTCTGTACCACTTGTTAGTAATGAATCCAGCGTCTGACATTATATATATTTCTCTTAAATAGGGTGATCCTCTTGCTGTGAAAGTGAACAAGTTGTCATCTACAAAGACACAGCTTCCATATGACTTCTACTACTTGAAGTATTGCAAGCCAGACAAGATTGTGAACAGCGCTGAAAATTTGGGTGAGGTTCTTCGAGGTGACCGCATTGAGAACTCCAAATATACTGTAAGCACTGTTTGGCCCTTTTATCTGTTTTATTAACTGAAAACTGAACTTATGATCAACTGTTCTCGCTTTACCTAACCTAACACATGAATCCCTCCTCAGTTCAAAATGATGGTAGAGCAGCCATGCCAAGTGGCATGTCGAGTGACACTTGATGCTGAATCTGCTAAGAATTTTAAAGAAAAAATCGATGATGATTATAGGGTTAATTTGTAAGTTGGAGATCCTCGTCCTAGTTTTATGTTAATTGTAATTTTGAGTTTACTGTGCACTTACAGTGTGGCTGTGGCTGTTTTTCATGTGTTCTATTTCCTATTTCAGCTTACATTGTTTCGTTTTGGACATGCAGGATTCTGGATAATCTTCCAGTTGCTGTTCTTAGACAAAGGAGGGATGGTGGTCAATCAACAACTTATGAACATGGCTTCCGTGTTGGATTCAAAGGAAACTATGCTGGGGTATGTTTCAACAAGCTGCTAACCATCACATTTTTTTGTAATTAATATTTATGTTGTTCTGAGAAATGTTTTCTTTGCAGAGCAAAGAGGAGAAATATTTTATTAACAACCACCTAAGTTTCAGAGTAATGTATCACAAGGATCCTGAGACAGAATCTGCTCGAATTGTTGGGTTTGAGGTCATTCCTAACAGGTCTTGCTCCATCTTCTTCTTTGACCATTTTCAGATTTTGCTTCAGCGTATTAAGATGTTAAGCTCTCTTAGGTCCGATAGATAGATGAATTAATATTTATTACATTTTTAGGTTTTGACAACAGAATAGTGTGTAAAATGCTATCTACTTGTTTGAAGGGTTGTTGTGATTGCTACTTTAGGTCTCAAAACTACTACTTGATTTTCTTTTCTAAAATTGTTTTTCCTTTCATTTTGGAAAACATCAATTTGCCGCTTTTTTTATTTTTATTTTTAAGATTGGGAACTGCATTCCCAAAATGCATATGCATTTACATTGATCTAGAATAAACAGTTGAACGTGGGTGTATTTTTCTAAAGTTTTCCTTGCCTGACTGTGGTGCATGCTGATGCATGGATCTTGTTCAGCAGCTCCCTTTTGTTCCAATACACATTTACCTCGCCTGATTGCATGCTTTTTGCATGCTTATATTATGAATCTTTCTTATCAAATCTATTGAAATTATTCAACAAATACTGTATTATTCCCTTTTTCAATGCCAAAGTTATTCTGACCATGCATTTGAGCTATTTCTTGTTTGTTATATTGTGGCTGTGTAGCAATATATTTAGCTTAGTTTTTTTCTTATGTTTTTATATCTAATTCTTGTAACAGTATTAATCATGAATACAAGGAATGGAATGAAAAAAATCCTCAAGTGACGACGTGTAACAAGGACACAAAAAAGTTGATTCAAGGTAGCACTGTTCCACAAGAAGTTGACTCCACCAAGTCCATTGTTTTCTCATATGATGTTACATTCCAGGTATTGTCATTGTTTGTGAATTTGTGTTGTTTCCGTTTCACATGTCTTCTCAACTCTGCAGTCTTCTTCTAGGAAAGTGACATCAAATGGGCTTCTCGCTGGGACACGTATCTGCTTATGAATGATGACCAAATCCACTGGTTTTCCATCATAAACTCATTGATGATTGTCCTGTTCCTTTCTGGCATGGTAGCCATGATAATGATGAGAACTTTGTACAGAGATATTGCTAACTATAATCAGCTGGAGACTCAAGATGAGGCTCAGGAAGAAACAGGGTGGAAACTTGTTCATGGTGATGTTTTCAGAGCTCCTATCAATTCAGGTTTACTCTGTGTTTATGTTGGCACTGGTGTACAAATCTTTGGAATGACACTTGTGACAATGATTTTTGCATTGCTGGGTTTCTTGTCTCCTTCAAACAGAGGCGGCCTCATGACTGCTATGGTTTTATTGTGGGTCTTCATGGGCATATTAGCTGGTTACTCATCAGCACGACTGTACAAAATGTTCAAGGGCACAGAGTGGAAGAGGAACACCCTCAAAACTGCATTTATGTTTCCGGGTATTCTTTTTGCAATATTCTTTGTTTTGAATTCCCTCATTTGGGGAGAGCAGTCTTCTGGAGCAGTGCCTTTTGGGACAATGTTTGCTCTTGTATGCTTGTGGTTTGGTATCTCTGTTCCCTTGGTCTTTGTGGGTAGCTACCTTGGTTTTAAGAAGCCTGCGATTGAAGACCCTGTGAAAACAAACAAAATTCCTAGGCAAATTCCTGAGCAAGCATGGTACATGCAACCAGTTTTCTCTATACTCATCGGAGGCATTCTTCCATTTGGTGCTGTTTTCATTGAGCTCTTCTTCATCTTGACATCCATATGGCTGAATCAATTCTACTACATCTTTGGCTTCCTCTTCATAGTGTTTGTGATCCTTTTGATCACTTGTGCGGAGATAACCATTGTCCTCTGCTACTTCCAGTTATGCAGCGAGGACTATCACTGGTGGTGGAGATCATACCTGACTGCTGGCTCTTCTGCTTTATACCTTTTCCTGTACTCCGTTTTCTACTTCTTCACCAAACTGGAAATCACAAAGTTGGTTTCAGGAATCCTCTACTTCGGTTATATGATAATCATGTCGTATGCGTTCTTTGTTCTGACTGGAACAATTGGCTTCTATGCTTGCTTTTGGTTTGTACGAAAGATCTACTCCTCCGTCAAGATTGACTGATCCGAAGATGCCAAAGGTGGATGGGTACTATCATCACAATATGCCTAAGATTCCAAGTACGGACATCTGGGTTTTGTTTTGTATACTCGCTGCTGCTGCATTTTCCAGATCCAGATTGATACATGGGAATATTGGGTATTAGTCTGGGGGAAAGTTTTTCTTGTACTGATTATAGAGTAGTAGGTCCGCGTACGTTGTTCTGTTTTTGTGATGTGATATGAACCATTGTGACCAGATCTTGTGCACCGAGCCATAACTTTAGATTATCACCTTCAATCCATTAAATCATAAGATTAGTTCATGCAACTTCTGTTTCTCTCCTATATTGCCCTTCGGATGTGGAAAAGATTGAAAACCGGTGATTAGCGACTTTGGTCTTGCTTTTTTTGGATGATTCAGTGGTATGCTGAAGCCATTGAGATATTAGAGAAAAGGCAAACAGTCCCAATATGTACTGCTGCATGTGGATAAATTTTTTTTTGAAAAAGACCATATTTGCATATTTCATTCATCATTCTTGACATTCTGAGAACGAGCTAAATATATAGAGGCTTACGGAGCGAGTTGGGCCAATTCATCAAGATCAGTGTAACTAATCAAAGTATTAACTAAAATTCTAACGGGAAAGCCTGGAAGAAATGCAGAATTCAGATCAGGAGGCCCCCATCAAGTAGCACAGGCAGTCGGATCAAAAATTTCCTGGCGACAGTTGAGTGGGTATCGGAATCAGATGTACACGTTACAAAATCTCTCTCCAAATACTTCTGTAGAGTCCACCAAACAGTTATCATCGTTAGATGGAATGCAACCTTGATTTCCCATTTTTCTGCCTGCATGCATATGATATGATTACAGGAAACAAGAGTTAGCAATTGGCAATCCAATGCTCAAACATGCACAGCATTCAAACTTGCAAGCTCGTAAAGACAAGCAACTGACCAAAATGCATCCTTCTTTTCTTGAGCTAATAGCTCTTCAAAGGAAATATCCGAAACTTCGGTATCTTCATTTTCAATCTGCTCACCGGACTTGGCCTTCAACTCCATTCGAGCACTAATTTCAAGCATCTGAACCACAGAAACTGATCATAATCAGAGTGGTAGTCACAACATGGTTTACTATGATATCTGGTAGCAGGTGTTGGGCGATGAATACTATGATACCTACGATAAGCCTAGTCAAGTGAGAATACTGATATTAGGGTTGAAATTACCTTTTTGTAAGCTGGCGAAAGTGTGAGCTGTTGTTGAAGCCAATTATAAACAAATGTATCTTCTTCTAATCGTTTCTGCTCTAGTTCCAGCTTGTATATCTGTAAGACATATTGGCATGAGCACAAATTAATGGCAACGAAAATTTGATACTATCCGCTCCCTTTGTGGAGCCAGCTAACTGCAATCACATGAGCGGTCACCTGTTGACGAATGCGATCAATTGAAGATCTATCAGCCTTGAATAGCAGAGCCTTTGTTATTGTGAATTTACGTTTGATGACCTCAGACCTACACCAACAGGATTAACTATATTGATATGCTATTTCAGAAACAAGAAATTTATGGCAATGCTTTTAAATTAAACAAAAAAAAATAGAAAACTTTTCCTTTCAGAAAATAATCTGTTACGTACTTGTGCTGCAATTCATTTCTAGCTTCAATCAAGCAATTAGCAAAGTCTGCTACCTGCGTATAAGACAAGGCAAAGTATGATACTTATGTCACAGTTGATTATGTGATCAAGTGTTTTGTCATACAAAAATTCAGTTCCAATATACACCATTTTCACGGCTTAAATGCTAAACGCATATGCATAAAATATAAATCATAAACCCCAATTATAGTAGCTGTTAATTTATCTATAAAATGGACCAGGCCTTTCGTATTGGAGAAGAAGAAAACGGCTTATCCCCCTGATATTTAAGAATACAACAGCTATGGTTAGCAGTCTGCCTTCAGGTTATGACAGCACTAGAAAACTTTGGTTATGAAACTAGAGAATAAAATTTCAACCCAGCTCTAATTTTTGTTAATGCTCATAAAATGATGCCAGCTATCGCAAAGAACTGATAATGGAATGCAGCAATGAAACCGATGATCTCATATTCCTAGCAGCAGGTATGGTACATGAAGCAGTTGCTTTTCTTGCCTTCCTTACAGGGCTGAGAACTACTGTTCCCTAGGACATGGGTGATTACCAAACCAAGTAGTCCCGCAGCTACAGAAAAAGTAAACTCAAAGAAATAATGCTGCCTTTGATCCAATGTTGATACTTGATAAACAAACCACACAATTAGAACCATGATCAAATAACGCCAAAGATCGAAACCTGGTTGCATGATAGAAATAGCAAATGCGTCTATTGACAGAGTCGTCATCTGGAGGAGACTACGTCTACCAGTCAAAAGTATTCTGTATACCATTGTGAATGGTAACCAAGTATCCTATCACAACCTAACATAAATTTCACAATGCTCAACATTTCTGCATCTGATTCCCCCACAACGAGTAATATATAGAGTAATCCATGATCCATCAAAATTCCAAAATTCACACGGATTTGTAGTTTTATACAAATAAACTCCAGTCGTGACTTGAACTTCGACATTTGAGAATCAACAATCTGAAACTTCTATTGACAGAACACGCAACTAGTGAAAACTTTCATCTCAATATACCACATTTTAGTCATCATAGGGCCACCATGTAAAGTCAAAAAAGATGGAAGTATCCCCTTCACAAACTATCACCAAATTATTTGATAGATAACTTGAGGATCTAACAAGTGCAAGTGCAAGCCATATTGATAAGCACAGGCTTCCAGCCAAAGACTCGACCTAATGTCTTTCCTAAGGAAAGTGAAAGCAGATCAAAGAATGCAATTATTAACCAAAGTAAATAATATCATAAAAACAGAATGCATCAAACACAAGGCAATTGAAGTACAAACATCCTTCAGAACCTAGAACAAGCTCACATATCACCAGCTATAAATCAATGTTTAGAGGAAGAGAAGTGTGAAATGAAAAACCTGTGCCAGCGTCAGTCCCTTGCTTTCATTGCACTTAACAAGCTGATCATACTGCTGTTTAATCTTCCTCTGAGTAGCACTACTAGCTGATGTAAACGGGTACAAACAGACCAGCTCCGGCTTCACCCGTCCCGACACAGAACCTGAACCATCGTCCATTTCCCTCTCAAAGCCCTTATCTTTACCCTCATTTTCTTCACTGCTCAAATCCAATCTCTTTTTCTTAGCCCTCTTCTTCTTCTTTTTAACTTTATTACTGTCATTACTAGAATCCCCAAATGATCCACTATTACTCTCATCATCATGAACCGAACGCGTTCCATCGCCGAAAAAAGAAACCCATTTGGAAGAGTTAGATGGCAAAATGTCAACAAGAAGAGAGCGGGTCAAAAGGGTTTGGCTACTTTCACTGGTTTTACGATTCTGATCGATTATTTTAGACAAAGAAGTGTTTACAACAGATGGATCACTTTTCTGGGTCTGTTCTTGTTTATTTGCTTTGCTAAAGCATTTATTTTTATAGAGAAGGAAGATTGACAGAGAGAAAGAAACAGAGAAAGCGAAGAAGAAGAGGAGGAGGAAGAAGAAGATAAAAGAAACCATAATGGGTTCGTCTGGCTTCAGAAAATAGAGTAAAAGAAACTGAAAATTTTCAAAGATAAGATTAGATACATGTGAAAAACAATAATAAGGTAAAGTGAGGAAAGCCGCCATTGAAACGCGTCATGGAAGAGATAATAACACAACAACAAGTGTCAAGAAAGATAAGGACTTGAACAGAGATTTACGAGTGTGCGTTTAATTAAATATCCAAAAGGGAATGTAAAGAAGAGATAATCGATGGTTTTGGTGAATACGCTTTTTCTCTGTTGCTTGAAAGATTTGATGGAAGTTTCTGTTCTGTTTCTAAGTAATTATCTGGACTCGTATGGAAACGGAGTGAGATTTGGGCCTTCGCGGAGAATGACAAAGGCCTTTTAATATGCAATTCCGATACCGACCGATTCCAAGCTTAAATCTTCTATAGAAAAGATCATCAATTGTGATTATATTGACGATATGTTAGATTCTCATATGTTTATCCAAGAATTAGGGTTTTATTCGGACTCCGGTGAGAAGGATTTCTTAACTAGACCGGAGGTCGGTGCTGCCGTGCCATGGAACAGTTTTACCCATCCAAATAATTCAATGAATATTTTTACATATTATCCTCGATCTAAATAGATAAATTAAATCAAAATTTAACAGAATTAAAGTTAAAGTGACATTAAAAATAATTATTCTATGTATCTAATTTTTTAGTTCAATTTTATAATTCTATCCTTATTTAATTTTATTAAATTTTTATTTTATCTTATTATCATATTGATTATTCTCGATTGATGATCAAAATTTAAATAATCATAAAATGATTTTCAATAATAAAAGGTTATTTAATATTAATCAATAATCATCAACAATCTTAATTATGTATATTTTATAATTTTAGTATATCATCTAAATAGGATCTATTTATATAATAATATGATTTAGTAGGAGAGTCAAAATTTTAAGAGGAGCTTTTATTTATTAATTATATTGATAATCTTTATGTAAAAATTTATATAAATAAGAAATAACATTATATAATATATAAAAATTTATAAATAATAAAATTAAGATAATTAAAAATTATATTTATGTATTTAAAATTTTTTGACAAAGTTGGCTCCTGGCTCCACATATTTATTGATTAATTTATTGATTAATCATATATTATCAAAATTCAATAAATTAAAGATTAAATATGATGATAGATAATAAATGGATGATTTTTAACGATATAAATTCTAGCAGGAGGAAATGCAAAATTAATTTTATTTTGTGGTATTATGTTAAGAAAAGATATGCATTTTGGAAGGAGGGAGAGGAATGCTTTATTACTTTACGCAATCTTATTATTATACCTTTCATTGGTTCACCCCAAACCCTAATATTACCACCTTACTTACACCTCACGTAACCATTTTCTATTTTTCTTTGTTTTTTTACCATTTTTAAGTGTACTAGAGTTTCATAACGTGCGTTGCACGTTAGGATAAATTTTTGACCCGTCATTTATAATAATTTTATATTTTATGTTTTCAAATTTTTGTAACCTGTCATTTGTAAGCATTATGTACTTATTTAAAATATTGTTTATTTAATATTTTCATCTATTTTTTTTTAAAATGAGAGTAAATATTAATATTAATTAGCATAATATTAAATTAAATTAAATTTTATATAATTATCTTGTTAAATTTGAAAAATGTATGCTTTAATATGAATTAATATAATATTAAATCATTATACCATTATTAAAATTAACAAATTGAAAATGTAAACTAATGTATAATTTAAAGATAAATACTACTCATTTTATTTGTATTTATTAGATACTAAATTTTATTCAAAGTTAAAAACTACTAATTTTATTCAAATA
>CANYBF010478457.1:0-13555 GCA_948192965.1 Dalechampia spathulata
CATGGCATATGTATGACATGTGAAGATGAATAACATATCATATGCATGATATGTGGAATAAATGGTATATCATATGCATGATATGTAATGACATGACATATGTATGACCTGTGAGATAAATGGCATATCATATGTATGATATGTAATGACATGGCATATACATGACATGTGAAGATGAATGACATATCATATGCATGATATGTAATGACATGGCATATGCATGACATGTGAAGATGAATGACATATCATATGTATGATATGTGGAATAAATGGTATATCATATACATGATATGTAATGACATGACATATGTAGGACCTGTGAGATAAATGGCATATCATATGTATGATATGTAATGACATGGCATATGCATGACATGTGAAGATGAATGACATATCATACGTAAGATATGTGAGGTGAATGACATGGCATATGCATGGCATGTGGAAGTGATGTATGACATATCATATGCATGACATGGTATAGTTTATGACATACCATATGCATGGCATGTGAAATGATGTATGGCATGGCATATGCATGACATGGAATAGTGTATGGCATACCATATACACGGTATGTGAATTGATGTATGACATGACATATGTATGACATGGCATAGTGTATGGCATACCATATGCATGGCATGTGAAATGATGAATGGCATGGCATATGCATGTCATGGTAAAGTGTATAGAATACCATATGCATGGCATATGAAATGATGAATGGCATGGCATATGCATGTCATGGCATAGTGGTTCGTATGTGAATGTGTATTCAACATAGTAAAGGTCATGGCATACGGTATGACATGCATTATGGCATACAACGTGACATAGCATATATGATATGTGATATGACATATATATGCATGAAGAGTTGCGCATATTTTTGCATTACGTATTTGGCATATTTGCATATTAGCATATTTATACGTATATGCATATTGGCATATTTATACATATATGCATATGAAATACGATATGTTATGGCATGGCATATGTATGGCATGACATAGTGGTGTGTGATGTGTCATATGACATGGCATGTGATATGAATGACATATATTTAAGCAAATATAAACCACGGATAAAAATAATAGCAGCCGGTGAAAGGGATCGAGGAAATAGGGGATACACACGAGATAATAGGGGGGAATTATTACACAGCAATAATAAATCCTATCCTATTACAAAAATGTCCCCGTATACATATTTTAGGACGTTAAGTAACGTCCCCTCCTCCTTGAGTACTATTCACCTCAGGTTTGCATGATCCAAAATGCACGATTGATATTTATACAAAATAAACAAATAAATTCATTAGTGGCAAATGAATTTAGAATTTATTTGACTAGTCCAATACCATGTGAAAAGCATGAACCAAGAGTCAAAATCCATGGATGTATGATGACATGACATGGTGATGCGGCATGTGACATGATGATGTGGTATGTGGCATGATGACATGACATAATGGCGTATAACATGTGGCGTGGCATAGCATGTAACATGATGACATGGCATAATGGCGTATAACATGTGATGTGGCATGTGACATGATGATATGGCATAATTACGTATGACATATGGGGTGGCATGTGGCATGATGACATGGCATAATGGCGTATGACATGTGGCGTGGCATGGCATGTGATATGATGACATGGCATAATGGCGTATGACATGTGGCGTGGCATATTAGCATATGATGTGGCATAATGACATGGCATAATGGCGTATGACATGTGGCGTGGCATATTAGCATATGACGTGGCATAATGACATGGCATAATGGTGTATGACATATGGCGTGGCATATTAGCATATGACGTATCATAATGACATGCCATAATGGCGTATGACATGTGGCGTGGCATGTAACATGACATAGTAAAAAACTAAACATGGCAATAAAACTAAATAAAACAATAAGCTAAACATGGCAGTAAAGCTAAACATGGCAGAAAAGCTTAAATAACTTAAAAACTCAAAGGAATAAATGACTTACCAGGGCTAGAAGTCGCTCCCCCAAATTCCTAAAAGATTAGGATTTTAGTAAAATTTAATTAATCACTAATTCATAATTTAAATTTTACTTAGAC
This sequence comes from Dalechampia spathulata, assembly GCA_948192965.1. NCBI lineage: Eukaryota > Viridiplantae > Streptophyta > Magnoliopsida > Malpighiales > Euphorbiaceae > Dalechampia > Dalechampia spathulata. The sequence continues at coordinate 2,106 of CANYBF010478457.1, forward strand.
CATTTTAATGATATGTATCATTTTTTATGATCTCTTATTGTGTCTTAGAAGAGGAGGACTTAGCCTTGTATTTATATTAGCCTTAGGAGGGGTGCAAGCCATGAGATTGGTAATGTGGGACAAAATCCCATTTTTTTCCAATGCAAGAAAAATCATGGCGAACAGCTATTTTGCACGAGCCAAATGGAGGGTAAAACACGTGCCCAAATGGCAAATAAATATGCAAAATTCATGTCTGTAACTTGGTATTAGAAATGGAAGCTTGAATCAAGCCATTCCGATATCGGAACAAGTCAGAATACGTGCCCGAAGTGAGCACCCCGACCAACCTATACAGGCTGTCCCGAAAAAACTGGGTTAGCAGTCATTTTGGACGGACCAAACGAGGAGCAAACAGTGTGCCTGAATGGCAAATGAATATACAAAATTCATGTCTGTAACTTAGTCTTGGGAATGGAAGCTTGAATCAATCCATTCCAACACCGGAACAAGTCGCAATACGTGCCCGAAGTGGGCACCCCGACCAGCCTCTGCAGGCTGTCCCAGAAAAAACTGTGTTAGCAGCCATTTTGGATGGACCAAACAAGGGGCAAACGGTGTGCCCGAATGGCAAATGAATATGCAAAATTCATGTCTGCAACTTATTCTTGGGGATGGAAGCTTGAATCAAGCCATTCCAACACCAGAATAAGTCGCAATACGTGCCCGAAGTGGGCACCCCGACCAGCCTGTGCAGGCTATCCCAGAAAAACTGGGTTAGTAGCCATTTTGAACGGACCAAACGAGGGGCAAACGGTGTGCCCGAATGGCAAATAAATATGCAAAATTCATGTCTACAACTTAGTCTTCAGAATGGAAGCTTGAATCAAGCCATTCTGACACCGAAACAAGTCGCAATACGTGCCCGAAGTGGGCACCCCAGCCTTATTTTGCTATATGCTATGTGCATAGTGCTATACACCCAATTCATGTATTTCACCTTGTATGGGTGAAATGTAATGCATATCACATGTCAACTGACATGAAATCAACATTCTGAGTCACTTTGCAGTTTTAAGTTTTGCCATACATCATGCCTTGCATAAGCATCAATGAAAATGTGTTCTGTGTGTACAAAACACTTAAAATGTGCAAAATGGGTAGCGGGGCCTAAGAGTGCCTTTGGTGGGCCCCACAGCGTAGTGGGCCCTGAAATTGGCATTCGGGATGCCAAGTGTTGTTCCTCGTGTAGGCAAGAAGTAGAGGGTGTTATGTGCGTACAGAACACCCAGAATGGATCGACGAAAATGGTAGGCCCCACCCGGGTACTATTTCGGGTGAATAGTGCTAAATGTCCAAAATGCAATATTTTGCATTATGTGCACTCTGTTTCGCGTAGGCAGTAGTGAAATATTTTCTGTAAGTACAGAACACAGAATGAGTTGACAGAGGTGGTGGGCCCCACCAGTGTACTAGGCAGGCCCTACAGCGTAGTGGGCCCAGAATGTGGCAAATGGTATGCCATGCGTAGGCAGCAGTGGAATGTGTTCTGTAAATACAGAATACACAGAATAGGTTATTGTGAGCTGTGGGCCCTGTGAGACCATGTGGTGGGTCCCACCAGCTGCAAAGTGTTCTATACACCAGAGCACACAGAGGAGGCCATAAAGACCAATATGTGCGTAATCGGGGTCTAAAATCAATCCGAATCAATAGAAACCCATAATCACACAAGGGTGAAAAGTCAGGGTCAAAAATTTGGCCCCTGATCAGGACCATTTTGAGGCGACACAAGCATAAGTCTTCAAAATGAGATCTAATCACAACATGACTTTTCACATGAAGCAAGAAAAGTACCTGACCGATGCTCAAATCAAGGCCCGATGCTCATGTTGAGGCTTGCAACCCAATCCTGCCACTGGGAGCCCGATGCTCGGGCTGGATGTGATCAATGCTGATCCATTGCTCATGCTGAGGCTTATGACCTAATTCTGCCACTAAGAGCCCGATGCTCGGGCTAGATGATCAATGTTGATCAGTGGTCCACGACGGGACTGATGGCTATGTTACGAGCGTTAATCATCTGGATTTGGTGTCCAGATGCCTACTGTGAGGATTTAGGAACCAAAGGCTTGGTTCTGTGATCACTGCTGGATAAAGTGGTCAACTGCAGGACCAAAGGTGACCATCTGCTGGGTCGATGCTTATGCCATCATATAAATGTCGGATATCTCCAGAACAGCATCTGGGATCCTCTGCTAGGTCTCTGACATTTTCTGGTTGACGGTTTTGACCAGTAAAAATCCCAATTTTGTCACTGGGAGCCCGACGTTCAGGCTATCCAATCAGGGCTGACTGGTAGTCACTGCAAGACCGATGGCTTTCTTGCGAGTTATTCATCTGAAGTTTGCATTCAGATGCCTATGCGTTAGGGTTTAGGAATCAAAGGCTTGATTCTGTGATCTCTACTGGATCGGGTGGTTCAACTACAGAACCAAAGGTGACCATCTGCTGGGTCGGGGTGATCAACCATCAGATCTATTCTTGTGCCATCAAATAAGTGTTGTCTATCCCCAAAGTCTACATTTGGGACCCTCTGTCGGAATGCAACACCGTTTGGTCAACGGCTCGACCAGAAGTCAAAAGCTTGACTATTTTTGATCGTCTGCTGGATCAATATTCTATTTTTACTAAACATGAAAAAACAATTTATCAGTGAAATTGGTATTGAAATAGTCCAGGAAAAATACCTGAATTTTTTAGTATCAGTATGCTGCAGTCTGATTGATTTTCTGGATTTTTCAGACACTGCAGGTCGTGAAAATTGGGCTTGGTGAAGCAAATGACCTCCAAAAATTCTGAAATTTTTACTAGAGGCCTTATTTTTCATGTGCATCTTAGTGGAAGGGTGGTGCATATTAGCAGAGTCCCCAGAGGTCGGTGCATGTTAACAAAAATTGCTACATGCAGAGCGTGTTCCCCTATATGCTGCACATTTACGGTGAGTACCTATTATAAATGCGAGTGCATGGAAATGCATGGATGCATGACTTATATGCCTATATGCTCGTGTTTACAGACGAACAGACAGTTGGAGTGAGATGAGCGTGATCGCTATGCTCGGATGACAGAGGAGATGGGTCGGAAGATTACGCGACTAACGGCGCATCTGGAGCACTATAACATCGAGATTCCGGATAGTCTCAGTCCAGAAGATGACCACTCTGGCAAAGATGACATGTAAAGAGGATGTGACGTCTGAATTTCATATGCATGATGTCAAAACTCTGTAGATTCTATGTTAGAAAAAGATAGCACGTTCCAGTCTGGCAATGCGTGCCTAGTACGCTAGGGTTGTTGTGTACCAACTGTGAAAATAGACAAAAGCTTGTTGTGTAACTTTTGGATTTGTTAATGGAATCCAATGCCCTTTTTGCTGCTATATATGTGCCATGTTTCATGCTTCACTGCCAAAACATAATTCACTTGCTTTTTTGTGCAGAAAATAAAAATACAATGACTCAGCAATCACTGTCTGCTCTTCGCGCTCTTTCCCACCACTGGGGAAACAACGAGTGGAGTCTATTAGGTGAGATCGGACTCCAGTACCTGAGAACCTATCAGTAAGTTATGATTAACACTGCTTTCTTGTAGGCTATCATGCAATTCTGGGATCCGGTGGCCCATGTGTTCCGGTTTGGACATATGGAGCTATATCCGATGTATAAGGAGTTTGCTGCTATCCTCGGAGTCTCCTATAGCATGACACCAATGCTAACAGTTCTGGTGCTCGTTAGGGAGGCATTTTCACATCTAATTAGGGCCTTTGATATTAGCCCACTTGAAACGAGGCCACTTCTGACTGTAGATGGCTCTGTAGATCTCGCTGCTATCTTCCGGCTATGTGGCCAGAAGTCTGTGGAAGACCCATCATGGCTGAGGGTCGTTGGGTTTGGATTATTGGCACAATTTTTATTTGTTGATCCATCCGGTCATAGAGATTTGTTGATCGGGCCTGTCGTAGACCAGATGATACAGGGTCGGACCCCTTTTCCTATGATCATAGCAGAAAGGATCATCGGGTTAGACAGAGTGAAGAGAGGACTATCTGAGGATCTCAGTGGCAGTCTACTTCTTCTACAGGTAAGAATTCTAAGCTGCCTTTCAGGTTTTCAACTTAGAAAAGTATGTTTTTGCCCTAATTTTTGCATGAGTCACCTTTTACAAGGTTTTTGACTCATCGAGCTATTGATTTTGCTTCAGACCCTAATTTATTTTGCCTAAACTGCCCCCTTGGGTTTTCAGCTCAGCGGATCACGCTTATTTTTGCCTGAGCAGCCTTTTTGGAAGGTTTTCAACTCAGCGAGCTTTTATTTTTATTTTTATTTTTGTTTTGCAACAAATTTGGCTTCAAGAGAAGCTTGGGATCTTGGCTCTGCTAGCAGGGGATCCTCGAAGATACCTCCTTCATAGCCACATGCAAAGAGGCTATGCCTTCAGTGAGGCGAAGACGATGACTTTCCAAGGCTGGAATGAGTGGATAGGGATCCGACTTGAGAGCGAGATTAGGTGGAGCTATCCCTGGTGGCACATACAGCATGTGACTATGATGACCTATATTGATTGTATCCCACTGTCGGGATTCAGGTGCTACACGCACTACAGTCCTACTAGGATCTGCCATCAGTATGGCCATCGGCAGACCATCCCTCGGTTGATAGAGTTTAAGGGAGGAAGGTTGGTGCCCCACTTTATGGAGCACGTAGAGAGGACCTGGCCCCATCGCCAGATAGTGCTGGTGGAGATTCCTAGTGTCAGATCTACCACTGATGATGAGTATAAGCTGTGGGTGTTGCGCCAAGCTTGAATCCTGTACTACAAGAGATTATTAAGCAATAATATGTAATACATGAGTGTGCTTTATGCTTGAGATATGTATAACTTATGGCTAAGTTTATAAACATGTGTTCCATTTACATTAATGAGATTAAAACATTTACATGAAAAATGTTAAAACCAACATAGAAGTTCAGGATGTGCATCAGACTTAACCCCTGTTATTGACCAGCCTCGTGCGAGATTTTCTGATCAACTATTTTAACGCTCTCCTTTTGCTTTTAAGAGCTCTAACTTTTGCATGAGTTGTCCGAGAGGATTTTCAACTCATCGAGCGAATATTTTGCGTTTGCCTTAATTTTTGCATGAGTCACCTTTGCAGGTTTTCAGCTCACCAGGCTTTTCATTTTTATTTTTGCTTTTTCTTTTGCCCTCTGCTCTAGACCAAATACTTTTTCAGTCGGTCAAGGTTGAAGGGTTCTAAGAATTCATTACCCTCTAAGTCTGAAATACGAACAGCGCCTTTGGAGAGGATCTTCTTAACTAGGAATGAGCCTTCCCAGTTAGGTCTGAATTTTCCATGAGGGTCGCGGATAGCCAATCTGACTTGCTTCAGAACTAGATCACCTTCCTGTATGGTTACAAGTTTGACCTTTCTGTTAAATGCGTTTGCCATGTGCTTTTTGTAAAGCTGTAAGTGATAGAGAGCTTGCAGCCGCTTCTCATCAATAGTGACTAGTTGTTCATACCTGGCCCTTTTCCACTCAGCTTCTGGCAACTGAGGTTCCAATACAGTATGAAGTGATTTCAGCTCCACTTTGATTGGTAATACAGCTTCCGTCCCGTAAACCAGAGAGTAAGGGGTAGCACTCGTAGGACTCCTCACAATGGTTCTGTAACCCCATAAGGCAAATGGCAATTGCTCATGCCAATCCTGATAAGTCCTTACTGTCTTAGCCAAGATGCGCTTGATCGTCTTATTAGCCACTTTGACTACCCCATTGGCTTGAGGGCGATATGGAGAAGATCAATAATGATCAATCTTATACCTTTCTAGCAAGTCAGCAACTTGGGCTTGGAATTGCACTCCATTATCAGATACCAAGTGATGCGGCACCCCATATCAGTATATGAGACTCTTCTCTATAAACTTGGCAACTTACTTTGCCCCCAGTTTACTGTAGGATTCTGCCTCCACCCATTTAGAGAAGTAATCTATGGCTACCAGTATGTACCGATATCTGTTTGATGCGTTTGGATGAATCTCACCCATGATGTCAATTCCCCAAGCTGAGAATGGCCAAGGCGTTATCAAATTCTATAATTCGACTGGTGGTAGGTGACTTAGGTCTCCATGAATCTAACATTCATGGCATCTCTGTATAAACTGTATGCAGTCTGTCTCCATAGTGAGCCAAAAATACCCTTGGCATAGGATTTTTCTATAAAGCACAAATCCATTCATATGGGGTTCGCATACACCAGTGTGTACCATTTCCATGACTGATTCAATCTCCTTCCCCGATATGCATCGAAGTTGTAGACCATCTGCCGTTCTTCTATAGAGAACACCCTGATGCAAGGTAAAGTTGGCTGCTAGTCTAAGTAGAGCTAGCTTATCAGTTCTATTGGCTTCTTCTGGATAAGCACCAGTCTTCATAAAATTCATGATATCAGCATACCATGGGGTCTTGTCTGTTTGTTCTAGCACCATAACCTGTTCTCCCTCATTGCAAGGAATCTTTGATTACTCAATGAATACCAGTTGAGCTTGACTCTACGGCCGCTCACAAACTGAGGCTAGTGTGGCCAAAGCATCAACCATCTGATTTTCTTCATGTGGCATGTGAATGAATTGGTAAGGGCTGAAATTACAGACCATGAGCTTTATGTACTCAGCATAAGGCTTGAGCCTCTTTTCTTTGACATCCCACTTGGCTGTGGATTGATGAATGACAAGTATCGAATCATCGAATATCTACACATCTTGGGGCCCAATCATTAGCAATGCTTCTAGCCCAAAAAGACATGCTTCATATTCAACCATATTGTTGGTGACTGAAAAGATCAGCCGCTTAGAAAGCATAATGAGTTCACCCTCAGGAGTGATTAGCACAACTCCTATACCTGCACCTCTTTTGTTGATTACGCTGTCAAAGTGTAACTGCCATTTCTGAACATCAACTGCCCCTAAGTACTCATCTAGGAAATCCAGTTCAAAGGTCACAGAGTCATCCATCGGCTTGGATACTAAGAATTCGGTAATCGCTCTACCTTTAATCACCTTAATTGTGATGTACTGCACATCAAATTCTGATAACAGGATCAGCCACCTAGAAAGTTTTCCTACCAGCGAAGGAGCAGCATACAAGTACTTCATAGAACCAACCTTAGAGATTGCTTGAACTTGGTATGACTGAAAGTAATGTCTGAGCTTCTTGGTAACCCAAACCATAACCATGCATAGCTTCTTAACAATGTTGTACTTGCATTCTATGGGCAGTAGCTTCTTACTCAAATAGTAAATAGCATGCTCAATTCCAGCATCGTCCTCCTAAGCCATCATAGCACCAACTGACTCTTCTTCTAAGGCTAGGTAGAGTAGTAGAGGTTTCCCTGGTCGAGGTGGTTACAAGATTAGCAAGTTAGAGAGGTAATGCTTCACCATCTTGAATGCAAACTGGCAGTTCTCGTCCTAAACCATAAGCTGGTTCTTCCTCAAAAGCTTGAAGATAGGCTCATACATAGTAGTGAGCTTAGTGATGAATCTGTTGATGTACTGGAGCTGTCCCAGAAATCCCCTAACTTCTGTCTCAGTTCTGGGAATAGGCATCTTAATGATTGACTTTGCTTTATCAAGATCCACTTTGATACCCCTCTGACTAACAATGTGGCCCAACAGCTTACCGGACGTCACCCCAAAAGTGCACTTTTTCAGATTCAGCCTGAGTCCATATTTCTTGACACGTGTGAGAAATCTTTCAAGAGCTGCAGGATGCTCTTCTCTAGTGGGAGACTTAACTATCATGTCATCCACATAGACTTCGACCTCCTTGTGGATCAAATCATGCAACAATGTTGTTGCAGCTCGTTGGTAAGTAGCGCCTGTGTTCTTTAAGCCAAAGGGCATGACTTTGTAACAGTAGGTACCCCATTCTGTGATGAAAGCAGTCTTCACCTTATCTGTGACTACCATCAGGATTTGGTTGTACCCTGAGAATCCATCAGTAGGTACCCCATTCTGTGAGGTAAAGGAAAGTCATCCTTTTGACATGCTTTGTTCAGATCCTTGTAGTCTACGCAGACTTTGACCCTGCCATCTTTCTTGGGAACTGGAACCACATTGCCCAACCATTCTGGATAGTTAACCACCTCAAGCAATTTAGCATCCAATTGCTTCTGGATATCTTCCTTGACTTTCTGTGCCCACTCTGGTTGGAGGTGCCGTAACTTCTGCTTGACTGGCTTGAACCTTGGCTTGGTAGGAATTCTGTGTTCTGCAATGGATCTGTCAACACTGGGCATGTCTTCATAGCCTAAGCAGAGGCTTTTATGTGTTTTTTCAATGAGCTGATTATTTTTATCCTCTCTTCAGAGGTCAAGTCTAATGTAATCTGGAGGATACATGGCTTGTCATCTGTGTTAATGTTAACATTTTCAATGCATGATGCGTTAATATCAAAAATGCTCATGTAATGATCATGTTCATGCACTATACCATCAGAATACAAATCGCAAACATAAGTAAAGTTACTCTTTATTGCATTATATTTAGATGGGATTACATCATCATTAAAGAGTACAAAGATTGGGACATCAATGTCCTCATACAATAGCTCCTCAAAGGTGTTATCCACCAGCATGGCTATGTCCTCGTAGACCTTTGGCAGCAGCAGGTCTTCCATATCCAAGTTCTACAGCTTGGATCCCAGTGCAGCGACTGTAGTGACTTCCGGCTCCAGGCGGCCGATGGTGAGATTAGCAACATCACCAAAGATCTGGAAAGCATCATCAGGGCTGATAGTTAAGGAAGCAGCAGTCTTTCCAGTTACTGTTAGGGTTGATAGGTCACAGATATCGCCAAAGATGGCAAACTGTTGCTCAAAGAAATCATACGAGTTAGGCAACTCGAGAGTATGATCATGTTGTGTCTCTCCCTAGATGAAGAGAACCATCTTGCACTCTTCTGGTTTGTCTGAGGTGTAGGGATCAAACCCAATGTAGTACCTTTCTTCCCACATGGCTGTAGGAATATCAAACTCTATTGGGCCTTGCTGGTATCGGCCTAGACCCATGCCAGGTGCATATTGCATCAGTTATATCATCCTCTCCACAGCGGGACTCGGTTGGTACGAGTAGGATTCTGGTTCTCCGATAACAGCAACCTGGAAACCAGTCATGAGAGGAACATCTTCCCTGATGCAGGCTAGTGCAACCTCATCATCAGCAGCTATAGTAACCACACCTTCATTGTGCGGGAACTTGATTTTTTGGTGTAGGGTGGATGGTACACCTCCCAGAGGATGGAACCGTGGTTGGCCCAAGAGTAGCACGAATGATACTGGAATGTCTAGTACTGTGAATTCTACCACTCATTCGATTGGCCCGATAGTGACAGTGGCAGTGAAGGTGGCGGTAACCTCCCGTTTGGACTCATCATATGCTCTAATGATGGTCTTGCAGGGCTTTAAGTCTGAAAGTTGAATCTCTAGCTTGGGTAGCACCTTAAGAGGACAGACATTGATTCCAAAACCATCATCCACCATGATGTAAAGGGTAGAGAAATTCATGATGTTCACCCTGATGAAGAGTGCTCTATTGTGGCAGATTCCCTCGGCTAGTAGATCCGCATCAGAGAAAGTGATCATATTGGATGGTAGTTCCCGATTTACCAGCTGACTCTTCAGAGGGAGAGATCCTCATGCTTGAGAGTGCCTTGACAATGGCCCGTCGATGTTGTTGGGAGGATAGCACCAAGTATCAGATGCTAATGTTAGCCTACATCTTCTTCCGTTGCTTGACTATAACATTATTGGGCTGAACAGCCTGATCACCTGACTGTGGAGCTAGAATATTGCTTGGGCCAGCCTCATCCCTAGTGGGCCTAGCTTCGATCTACTTTTTAGGAGTTTCAAGTTTCTTCTCGAGGTCGGGAGGAGTGAATACCTTACCACTTTGATTCATGTTGCAGACTCAAGAGGACATCTTGTTGGCACCTAACCCTTTCTGTTGCTTAGGCGATTTTGGTGCTGGTTTGGCTGCCTTTGAAGTCTCGACCGACTTATCCTTGTTTGAAGCTTGCACTTTTGATGATGCTATTTTAGAGGAGTTCTTTGCAGACTCATCCTCAGAACTATCATACCATATGTCAATGGCACCAATATCGAATCCACCTCCAGGGTGGAAGGTGATAGCAGGTAGCTGAGCATTCCTCTTACTGCTGAGAGGAGAGAGACTAATGTTAAATCCACCACCAGGGCGGAAGGTGATAGCAGGAAATTGAGCATTCCCCTTACTACTGAGAGGAGAGAAGGAGTTTAGAACCAAGGATTCTGGCAACCCTGATTAGAGCATATAGGTGCGGTTGGCTTTATGGTAGTTAGGCAATGGGTTTATCTTGGTAGATGGATTGGATTTCTCAGGGTCTTCAATCTTACCAGAGTCAATGAGGTTCTGAATGACAAGTCTGAAGGAGCGACAGTCATCAGTGTTATGACCATGATGCTGATGATAATGGCAATAGGTTTTGGTGTCCACCGAGGCTGGGGGTGGTGTTTTAAAGTTTGGCTCTAGTGGTTTGATGAGTTTGGCTTTGAGGAGGCACCCAAAAACCTTGGAAAGCGGCATCCCAAGATCCGAGAACCTCTTGGATGGGGTTGTATTTCAGAGAATGGGGTTTGGTGTTTGCACAATATTGATGTAGTGGAGCTTTAGTGTTTATAGGGCATTAGCGTAGTGGGGTTTTGGATGTGTTTGTGTGTATGTGGTGGTTTTGGGTTTGATGAAGGAAGGCTCCTTTTTCTTACCCTCAGTTTGCTCAATGCGCTGCCCCACTGAGTAAATGTCCTCAAATGTGTGGAACGTCTGATATCTCAGCTTATCTTAATAGAGTGGCAGCGACCCTATGATAAGCTTATTGATCATGTCAGATTCAGATGGCTTCTGTCTAACCAGTGTAGCTTTGTCCATCCATCGACTGAAATAATCCATGAAAGATTCATTGGCTTTTTGTTTAACCATTTCAAGATCCATCAAGGTTACATCAAATCGGGACTTGAACCCATACTATTTACAGAAAGCAGTACAAAAAGGCTTCCACTCGGCTGTGGTTGCCTTGTTGAGACTGTGATACTAGGCCAGCACTGGTCCTTCCAATGAGATGAAGAAGAGCCAAATTATTTGATCATCCGACAGGTCTGTAGTGCTCATCAGCATGGTGTAGGTCTTCAGATGATTCTTCGAGTCTCCAACTCTGTTGTACTTAGGAACATCAGGGAGCTTGAACTTAGTAGGAAGCCCCTTGATAGCCCGGACAGAAAACTCATCAAAATCTAGGTCAGACCCCATGCCTTTGGTCTTCATGATGGTCTGTAGCTGTTCGATCTTCTATTCCAAGATAGTGGTCTCAGATTTCC
>CANYBF010478559.1:0-19611 GCA_948192965.1 Dalechampia spathulata
CCTATATTCGTCGTCTTCAATCTCAGCATACCATGATGCAAGGTACGCTACCGATACATATTTAAATCCGCTCACTTGATATCTAGTAATTTTGCATGATCTAGGGTTTATGAGATTGTTTTGTGATTGAATCTCTATCAGAAAAATCATAAAAAGTTATGATCATTCTCATGCTTAGGATGTTGGCTAGTTTTAAGATTAGAGAAGCATCGAGTTGGCCCTAGCAAATTCCATCTAAGTGTATGAGGGAAACTCCTTACTATGAACATTGCTCTGACACATGCTCTCAAAATAATAAATCATTTCATTTCTTAAGTGATCCTTGCATCAATAAATGTTTATTTGAATGTGTTAAATTTGCTTGATATAATCCTGAAACTAACAATTTCAAAGGCAACAACGTAAATAATTAACCTCATAAAGTATGGAATGATCCTCAATGTGTGATCTAAATAATAAAAGCTTGAATCTTAAGCTTTATGTTTCATTATTTCACGAAAGAAGGTGGAGAAAAAGCAAACAACAAAAGTTGGAACCTTCTTTTTAAAAAAAAAAAATTAATTACATTCTAATTTGTATGATCATATATATGACAATTAAGAGAATCCATATGTTTTTATTGTACAATTTCTCATATTTCTATTTGAATGCTAGTTTGACTTATAAGATTTTGAAGCTAACATATTTTTTTAAAATGTACATTTTTTTAAAATATATGTATTTGATAAATATATAAAATTGATAAGTGTATTGTTTGGTTGTAAGGAATTTTTAAGTTTTATGATAAGTTTTATATACAATTGATAAGTTTGGTAAAATAAGATAAAATTTATGAATATAAAATTTCATAAATATTAAAAATGAGACATTTTAGAAAAAATCCTTAAAAGTGGCATTTCAAATCTTACAAAAATATGACATTTGGTGAAATTCATACAATTTTTCTCAATTATATAAACCAAATAGAACATTTCATTACATGTGTATCTTTTGTAATTCCAAATAACTCAAACTAAATGAGGTGGAAATTAAAATGGAAAAACTTTTTATTTACTTACATGCATGTTATTAAAGATACCTTAAGTTATTCCATCATATTTATTTTTTAGTGGTAGATTATGATGAACATGACAAGATAATAATATATTTTTACTTGAAAGGAAATTCATGAATGTTTGTATTGTTTTATGGTGATCAACCATGCTTATCATTAGCTTTATAAAATCTTAACCATTTTCTTGAATTACAAACAAGGGTTATTTTATAACTCCATCCTAAGAAAAGAGTTCTCTATATTTATGAACAATTTAGCTTGACAAAATGATTTTTGAAAATCTGTCTTTTTTCTTTTTATAGAAATAATAGATATAATTATCATAAAAATACGTTCTAAGTTATTTATTGAATATTGTTTGATTTTTGTAAAACTCTGGAATCTTATATAATTAATTAAATATATATTTTTGTATTTTTATATTTATGCAACTATAAAATATGTAAATTATATTTTTATAATTAACGAGTATCATTAAAATGAGTAAAAATTTAAAATTTATAATATTAAAATATTTATTAATAAAAGAAATAAAAGGTTCAATAAACTAAATGAAAAGGTTTGATCAAGACGTAGATTGATATTGATTGAGGGACAAATTGATAGATCACTTTTTTAATCAAAACATGGTTATCTATGAATACATCACTTTTGATTGTAGAAAGGAACTTAAATTCTTTTTGCTAAATAATTTTACAAAGATTATAGACTTTAATTTTCTCTATTCTCATTAAATGCAAAAGGCAAAATAGATAAATCTTTTTTTTCATCATAAATTCAATTTAACGTACAACATATAGAGGGTAAATTAAGCCCATTTGATACACGACTTTAGGGCATACTTATATAATTTAAAACTACAAACTTAATTTTGATATTTTAGTATTTTAATGAATCAAAGAAACAACAATGAGACTTTTGTAATATGGGGATCTTAAATATTTTATTGAGAGGATACTTTTGATGATCAAGTTAGTAAGAAGATTAAAAACAAAATATAATATATAATTTGAGCCATATAGATAAGCTTGATTACATTTTTGTTGGGTTTGGAGTTGTTTTCTTTCAAAACTTGTAGTGTGATTACTTGTTTAGTTTTATTCTAGAATAACTTTCCCAAATGTTATTATCTAAAAAGAAATTCCTAGCAAGGCCAGAAGGAGAACTGTTTTTATGCATTTTCTGGTTCATTATTGTGTTGGCAGATCTTCATACTACCAGATTCGTTTAAAGACTTCTGTATGGTTAATGTACAGTTTGTGTTGACCCGTCAAGTACTCAAATACATGGTTCCGTCTCTAGTATTTTTTAGCATATGTTGGTTTGCTAGTTTCTTTGCATTTTCCTTTTACATTATCAAGTGATTATAATTGATTCAATGGGCTTTTCTTCGGATTTATTTTGTGGACAAAGATCAAGTCTTTCATAATTAACAAATCGTGGCGGAGAGGTTGAGAAGAGTCCAAGTGCGAAAGGTCACATGAAAGAATGGTCCTCCCTATATTAAATGAGAACTGACTTCGTCAAAGGAAATCTCATTGGTTCCGTCTTCTTATTTAGCAAACAAATGGAGTCACCCATAAAATTATCAATCGGACGGCTCCCAGCTCGAAACCCAAATCCCAATGTATTCCATTCTTAAATCTTAGTCACCAAAAAGAAAATGTTGATTCCCACCCAAATCACATTTCTTAGCCACAAATTGGAAGACGGTCATAATCATATTCCTTCAAAGCTTTGTATAGACTTGTCAGCCTACAAGGTCTCTCTTTCACTTTCGCTTTCCATTTGCATCACGTCTTGCTCTTTCTTTGTCAAATAAGTTAGCTTCCAAAGTGATCCCTGTCAGTAAAAGTGAAGTGGGTGGAATATTTTCGCTAATCTTGGTGACGAAGTAGAGAAAATTTCTTATCTACATAATACAAGACATTATCTCTGGTACACCAAGAAATGGATCCTACGATCTTCCTTTACATTCTTTTCTTCTCTGCCAGGTTTCTAGGCATAGATGGTTCTGATGAAGCCAACTGCCAAACTATCAAGTGTCATAGTTCTGGTCCAGATATCCATTTTCCCTTCCAGGAATCAAGCCAGGACAAACCCTATTGGGGCCACCCGGCCTTTCAACTTTCTTGCAAAGAAAACAAAACCATGATTCACTTTCCAAATTACGGAGACTTGGTTGTGAAATCCATCGAATATAGCATCAAGAAACTTGATCTTCTTGATCCCAGGAATTGTGCCCATCAAGTGTTTCTTGATCTCGACCTTTCACTTACCCCATTTCAATATTACTATCTTGTCAAGAATTACACCTATCTCAACTGCTCTTCCCAAATTTCATCTTCCTTTATACAGATTCCATGCTTAAGTGGGTCTAGTTATCATGTTTACACCGTTGAGCAATCTTCTCTGCCTGTCGTTCCTGTTGCTTGTAAAGTAGTTAGAACTGTTGCAATTCCATTTTCTTTTAGTCCTTATCTTGCTGGTAATAGTTTCGGTCTTGGAGTAACTTGGAACTTGCCCGAAAATGAAGACTCTGAAATTAAAGGTATTTTCCATTCTTTATGTTTTTTTTTTTTTCTTCATTCTTTATCCAGTCACTGATTTTTCACAGAAAAATCATTTACAATTTTTTATTGTAGTTTTTATCAAGTATTTCATCGAATTTTGCGAACCCAGCAAGAATATATCCCTGTCTTAACGTTTAAGAAAGGAATTTCTTAAGACTGACGATGACAGGACTGTGAATAAGAATACTACGAAATAAGAAACTTCCCAATTTCTTTTGAAACAAGAAAATTTAATCAGTGAATTACTTAACAATCAGAGCTTAATTCTTCTTGTGCAGGTTTTTCAATCAAGCAATTGATGATAGGTTATGTCTCTGCCAAATTCTTGAAGGTTCTGCTATGTATTTTGGCAGTAGCAATGCTGACAAGTATAAAGATATATCAGTCAAAGAAACTACGTGTCGAGGTAGAAAACGAGAATCTACACGAGGTCTTGAATTGCTGCAAAAATCAGGACAAACTGCCAACGGGGGAGATAATAGTCTAACACTACCACCTAGTTAATCCATATCCACTTGTAATTATCCGTTGCAAATACCAGCTTAAGTTTGCTAATGATGTATTTTTGACATAAACTCCTCTGAAAGTTGTGTGCCTGAAGAACAATGGAGTGACAGAAAATTGGCCTTCAAATTTTCAACTTTTGACTGTAATATGGAATCCAATATGGCCTTGTCATTCTTGTAAAATTGTTTGCATAGAGAATATACAAATGAACTTTACTGTTGTGTGCTGTTAAAGTAGCTCCATACAGACTTCAGCACTAAGCCAATGGCATTTCTGACATGTTTCTTCTTCCCTGAAAAGTATTGACTTAGCAAAATATATACGGAAGAAGGCCTGTGATAAAATTATGCATCAATGGACTGGATGCTTTCTTTACACATTCTCAGGAATGTAGGTAAGCTTTGTACTAGTTCTGTTATGGTTATGCCATCAAGCAAGCAGAAAATGGCTTCTATATCTGAAGTAAAACTAGAAAAAATCGGACATATTATTATATTATGTTAGTATTATTGGTAACCCGATTCTTATCAGTAAGATAGGTTGTCTTGGTGGCCTAGCATGGACCATTTCAAACGTGGTGTTTCATGGATATTGAACCCCATCCCTAGATTTGCTAGGGCCTTTTTATGAAAGTTGGACCCTAAAGAGTGAATAATCTTTATGATAGAGTGATTTAGTCTTTAATCGCTTCTTCAAAGGTAATAATTAAAGGAATGTGTTAGAGAATGCATCATAAACTCTCATATTCTGATTAATACAATCATATATCATTTTATACACTTGTCATATCATATTTATTCTTTATTATTATCGTTTTATTTATCAATTTATTTATACTCAATAAAATTTGTCTTGATTAATTTTTACTTGATAACTCTGATGGAGTTTAACCAATCAAAGTGAGACCAAATCTACATTTTTTAATTGATATAATTGAGAGTTTTGGTTGAAATGTTAAAATAAATAACAAATCAATAATTAATATATTTTTTATGAATAATTTTTAATAACAAATTAAGATAAATAAGTAATTCTTGAACATGTAAAAATTAAGCTCAAATGAAGTTGATTATAGATAAACAAAAGATGAAATCATATTTGATTTTAAATTTAAAAATATAAACAATTAAAAGATTCAATAATTTAGAGGGTTTAAATTGTTAAAAAGGTTTTTTAAAAAGGAAATATTACAGGATGCAATATGGCATCATCCATTTCCCTGTAAAAAACGTCTATATGATTTCTGAAAATGGATTTTTATGCTAGGCCTGGCATCTTACGTCAGGTTTTTGTATCTGAAGTGATGGTGGTAACAAACTCACAGAAGAACTTGGTAGATGCATTATATATGACAGATTTCTTAAGTTTAAGCTGATAAAATTAATTTGTTTCTCCAATCAAGTGCGAGATCATGAATTATACGAGTATAATCAATGTTCGAAAGGCCTATGGATCTGATCATCATCATAAGTTGCAGAAAATACCAAACCAAGTCCCAGAAGGAAATTTCTTCACACTTCAGTTGGTGAGTTGAACAAGTTGAAAAAGCTAACCATAATATCGTTCTCATTGCTTATTTTGATAATTTAATCAACCATTTTGTCGATTAACTATGTCTTATCCGCAACTCTGATCCATTACTTCCTCTTGTCTTGTTGTTTTTAGCGTCTCCTTTACTAATCCTGCCATTCTTTTATTGGTAATCTGCTTCCTTCAAAAGCTAATGGGGACTAACTAACGTACCCACAATTTGTATTTAGTTTCTTTCTGCAAAAATTTAACAAAGATCAAAACTTTATAATAATTTATGGGATCCGGCTCTCCATCCATTGTATTTGTCTTCGTTCTTCTGATCGCAGCACCATCTGCTCGTTCCATACCCTTTATAGTTCTCCATGGTAATTTTTCTTCTTATATCTTTCACTATGATTTTCGTTGCTTTAACTTTTAGTGTTGATGTTTATGTACTGACCAGTTGCTAATTTGATTTTCTGTAGTTTTGTGTGCTTTTATGTTTCTGGTATATTTTGATTTTAGTGATTACTGTTTCAAGAAGATACGATAAAATGGTGTAATCAATCTTGAATGATTAACCGTATTCGGGTATTACTGTATAATGGAACAACTGAACTAAATGATATGTGAATTTGTTTTACTTATTGTTTTACTTGTTGCTAATTGACATCTCTTTTCCTTAAATTTGTTGAGTTTTATGAGTAATTCTGTTGAATTTTCTGATATCCTCTATGAGCTGCATATCATAATACAACTTCAACATATAATTTGTTGATTTCCACTGTGTTATTATGCTGTTCTTTCATTCATGGCAGGCATTGCAGACCAATGCAAGAATCGAGGAGTAAAACAGTTCACTGAGTTACTGAAAATCTTTTCCGGTTCTCCAGGATATTGCCTGTATGCTAACTTAGTTTCTCAAAGTTTGTTTCTTTAAAGCATTTCAATGTCTTTCCTGCTGGACCAGATTGTTAATGTTACCTGCTATTTACAATCAAACCATCTCAGAATCTTTAGCAAATTTTAAATCTAAGATATCAATTGCCCTGGAATGTTTTTCCCTTGAATGTTGTGACCGTTTATTTTCCTTTGTGCAGAGAAGTTGGAGACGGGACATGGGATTCCTGGTTTATGCCTATGGAAGAACAGGTAAAAACTTCACGAATGCTTGTCATCCTATCAATTTAAAATGGCATTACCACTGTCTTTGATGATCTAAATCACATTGCAAATATGCAGATAAGAACTGCTTGTGACAAGGTGGGGAATCTCTCCTGGTAATTATAGCTATTTATCTAGTTCTGTAATTCTTTGAACGTTACTTGCCATTAAAATTCCCACATTTCGTTTTGACAGGTGAAGAATATGAAAGAGTTGAGCCAGGGGTACAATATAGTGGGCCTCTCCCAGGTGACCTATATGCAGCCATTGCCCGTTTTCACTTCTATGAATCTGCTTCTCATTCGCTTCCCTTTCCCCTGTTTTGGTTTAACAGGGCAACTTAATTGGTCGAGGCGTGGTAGAACTTTGTGATGGTGGACCTCCCGTAAGAACCACTTCGTTGTTAACTTCTTTTCCGGACCCTCATTTGGAACATTTTAGTATCACTGTGTGTACTATAGGAGGTTTACTGTGTTAGGTGTTCTATGGAAACAGGTCAAGAACTTCGTATCTTTGGCAGGACCTCATGCCGGAACCGCTTCTGTCCCTCTTTGTGGTGTAAGTAAACTGATAAACTTTCTGCCATGGTTCATCAGAGGAATCCCTGTTTCAGCTTACAAGAATATGATGGATTGGTAGGATATTATGAATTGGATATTTTCCACTTATAAACTGCCAGGGAAGTTCCTCAAATTCATGAACAAATACAGTAGTGAGAATTTTCATGAAGATAATTATATAACCGGTTTTTTTTTTTTTTTTTGCACCATTTATTTGGAGATAGGATTGAATATTCTGAAAGTGATTTTCATTTGCAGTCTGGTATTTTTTGCATTATTGCAAATAACCTAATTAAGAGAGTGATCTATAGCGACTTTGTCCAGGTGTGGCTTTGTTTAGATCCTTGTTTAATCTCGGAGCAGCAATGATGGCATTTATATGTTTTTGACAAGGGTTTTGGCGTGTGGAATTGCAGGATCACCTGACTCCAGCTGGCTATCTTAAATTCCCTAATGTGAGTGGGAGTGTTATATGCTACCATGTTGTTGTTACGTCCTTGTTTCTCTTATCAGGATTTTTCTTTTTCCCCAATTGTTAGGATATCCCTCGTTACTTGGAAAGATGCAAGTTCCTTCCAAAGCTCAACAATGAAATTCCTGACAAGAGAAACTCAACTTATAAAGAAAGATTCACAAGCTTGGAGAATCTGGTGCTTATTATGGTGAGAATGATAGCATATTACTTATTTCTTTTTATTGTAATAATACAAGCTCTCTTACGGTGGCCCACTGATGTTCTGCTTTCTGCAAATGATGTATAAATGTAAAAAGTTCGAGAATGACATGGTTCTAATACCCAAGGAAACCGCTTGGTTCGGTTTTTATTCAGATGGGTCTTTCAGGACAGTCTCGCCTGTACAACAGGTTTGGTTCCCCTTGCTAAGCAAAATTCCAGAGTTCCTAATTACATGCATCTAGTGTAATTTTTTACGGTGCAGACAAATCTCTATGTGGAGGACTGGATTGGTCTCAAGGAATTAGAAGCAGCAGGAAGAGTGCATTTTGTAAATGTATCAGGAGGCCATGTAGGAATCTCAACAGATGATATGGAAAAGCATGTCGTACCATTCTTGGTGGATAGCAAACCCAAGCTCCATCAACTTCCTATCAAATCGCTTCCAACAGACCACCATGAAGAACAAGTTGTGGATGGATTGGCCGACACAGCGTCATCTCCAAACCAAAGGATAAAATCGATGACCATTATCAGTGAAGGGTTTTCTTGGGATACTAAATAGGATTGAGAAGAGAATGATTTAGACCGAAATGTTAATCAAAAGATCATCTACCTGCATAGTGAAATGCATATTATTTCATGCTTTGGCTATTGTTAATTAAGAATCCAAATCCATGCCTGCTACGTCTTATTTTTCAAATTATAAAATGCAGATTTATCAATTGAAGCATACAACTTTTAGTATAATATTGACAAGGATACTAAGAAGCTCGTCATTAAGAATCTGCTACTGAAGATTGTTACTTGTTGGCATCCTTTGTTGAAGCTGCCGCACCCTTTCTTCATTCGCCCCACCGAAGTAGATCTAAAAGCTATATCTCCACAAAACCAACAAATACTCTTTTTTCTCTTTTTTACTTTAACTAACCTGACTGGGTCCGTGTCCAAACAGATGGGCAAAACTGGTATTGAAACAATTAGCACAGTTTGAGACATTTCTCATAAAGGTAGACATCCATTAGATTCAGATGGACCATTATGGTCGTGTTTCAAGCACATTGACCCAAGACAGAGAAACTCAACTTGCAAGGGGTAATGGAATCCAAGTTCAGACACCGCTCAACCATTATTAATGACATATACAGAACTGAAAACCCTTTTTTTCTATAAAAAAAAAAAGGGAACTCGTAAAATCACTTTATGTGCAATTTCACTAGCTCCTCAGTAGACATGGATGTCCACACTAATTCCCCCCAGGTGGCTGGTGCTAATTGAGCAACCGTTCTCTGTAGTTAATTGCTTTTCCAAAATCTTCTGGTTAGTCTGACACCGGAACCACAGGCAGGAGATTCTTGCAAGAGCTGCCTGACCAGCAGATCCAACACGATAGACCAGGCTTAAATCAGCCCATATCTCTCTTCCCACGGTACGGGATGCAAGACTTGGGTCATACCCATGAAGATCTGCTTCAGTAACAACTACCACAGAAGCATCATCAAAGGCCACAAGATCCTTGGAAAGCATCCTATTATTTGGGGTTCTAAGCATGAGATCACTTCTATTAATGTGGTCAAAGCTTTTCACCATTAGATAATAATACTCCTGAACAGCCTGCAACCAGAACCAATGGTTAATATAATTCAACAGATATCCTATGAAATTGCTGCTCATGCAAAACATTCTTCAGAAAGGCACTAGATGATTTGCGACTTTAACAACATAACATAATAAAGAGTGGCACACCATCTTCGTTCAACTCTGCGAAAATTCCTAAAAATTCTCAACATTAAATTGCCACAAAAACATGCCATAAAGATTGGACATTGCGAGAAAATACCTGCCATTGAGCAGATGCTAGAAGCACCCTTGGCCTGATTGACTTGACATAATCATATGCAGCATCTGGAGTCATTTGCCTATGTTGCACCTAAATTCAAGAAAGGAATAAAATTATACTGAATATTGTAAAATTACCCAGACTAAATCAAACAATTATGATAAACACTAACCAGGTAGCATATCACAATAGTGGTGCTGCGGCCTCGACCAGCCTTACAATGAACATAAGTAGTCCATCCTTGCAGCGCATTCTCTACAAGCAAGAATACAAGACATATCGTTATCATATAAAATAATATTTTCCATTTGAGATAAGAATTCTGTTCTTCCTGCAAATGACACAACAGTTAAGAAGCTTACCATGAATGAAATCCACAGCAAGACAAATATCCCTCAACGAAGGTGCAAAGCAGTAATCTCTTGTAGGGATAACCAAATGGTCAATGCCATGAGCCTGTATCAGTATTAAGAACCGGTGCAGAAATGATTAAACGTTGTACAATGCAATGGTTAATGAAATTCTAGTATGCTGAGCAGAAATTATAAGATAGTACATGGATGATTTTTCATATAACCCGTACAGGTAATTTGTGCACGGCTACTACCTGATATAAAGAAGTTGGAACCAAGGTCTCGTATGGCTCGTTCAATGTGATAACTCCATTAACACCATGTTTCTTTAGGCGTGGAACATCTGCAGGGAATGGAACTGCGCCTAACAAAATAAACTACAAAAGAAATAAGAATTTGAAGGTTAGCTACTATTACGTAAAAGGTAACCAGAGAAACAAATGCTCAACATGCAGTAAAAATTTCATAATTTCACTGGTTTCACCATTGATTCTTGGAGAAACAACATGCCACAATTATAGAACCTCTTGCTAGTGCAGTTAATGTAATATACACACAACATTAATAGGATTTGCAGCCAAGCGCTTACGATGGTGAACGTGATATCTGTTTATGCAGTACACTGCAATCTTTTAAAAGAAACAAAAAAGAACAGATTACAGGAAACAAAGGCATATAATATAAAACATAAGAAATTAATATCAAAATTTAAATCATATTTAATCTAGACCAGCCAAATAATCCAATCATTTCAAAATGCAACAGCAAAGCCATATACCTGATCAACCTTATCCCACCAACGAAACTCAACCTGGATCTTATTCCTAACAACATTATAGAACAAAGTAGGGTAAAACAGAGCCCTTGCCCCTGCTCCAATTAAAACCCTCTTCACATCCCACACGTCGTCAAGATCATCATCACGACGCCTCTCCCAATTATTCACAATTGCCGCACCCGATTTACTCCCTTCCCCTCTCTCAAGCACACTAGCAACGCCACCACCAGGACCCTCCTTCAATTCCTCAATAATCATAATAACATTCAACCACCAATACACGGATTTGGACAAAGAAAAAACCCTAAATTTGGAAGTTCAAGAAAAAAATACGTGTATTTGCACAAATTGCAGATCAATCATGCAAGAGATGGACCGACACCAAAAAATCTATCTGAACGGAATACACAGGAGAAGACAGGAAATTTTGTGACAGAGAAATGATTTTGAAGGAATTGAATTGTGATTTCTCGCGGAAATCACCATTGAATGAATTGATCGGAAAGCAATCGGTGACCTGTGATCGATTGAGTGCGTAATTTGGAGAATTTTGTGAAAACCCTAATGGCAAGAATTTGAGATCGCTTGAATCCTACTCTTAAGAATTCACACTTCTTCAATTGATTGGAATAAACCTTTGAATCAGAGAGAAGGGAAGAGAGAATTTGAAAGGGATCGGAGAGGAAAGGTTATAATGACGTGGATGAGTTGAAGAGTGGATATCACAATTCGATGAATAGCTGACACGTGGTGATCATCGTAGATATGGAAATTTAGGTGAAAGTTCTTGTTGTTTGGGAGTGGTTGGACAAGGTGTTGGGGATTACCGGCATTTAATATTGGCCGTTGGATTAATAATGTCTCCTCTTTTATTTTATGTTATTTTACCCTTTTAGTCTTTTTATTATTATTATTTTAATCTTCTCCTTACTTACTGACCTCAAAACAAAGGAAAAACGATTACAGGTACAAGTTGACTCTTAGGTTTGGATTTTTTTTATTTCTTTATTAAAGGTTTGAATTACACACTCTCATTTTTAATATATAAATGTCATTTTACAACAAATTTTAATTGTTATTTTATCAAAATAACTATTTATAAATTTTATTTGTCTATTTTCTTATCAATTTTTTTAACTAAAAACGAATACTTCGAATACTTATAGAGCAATTTAAGAAGTTACTTAATAAGGAATAAAAAATAATATTTTAATTAGATGGATATGCAATGGAAGCATGTAGTAGTATGGGCAAAGCAAAATATGTCAATATTAATCTTTATTTTTGATATTCTTCAAAATAAACATCTTAAATATTTATTAAGAGAAAAAGACATAATCATGCGTAAACATATTAGAAGTATGGAAGTCTGCGTCATCCGTGTCAGGACTCTTACTAAAGATTGTTGTTTTCGAGGGATAAAGAAAAAAGAGGAAAGTGGGTATTTAGGCTTTTAGTCCAGCTTCTAATCTAATGTCCTATTGATAACCGCAAAAATGCATCTAACAAATTAACCATTCAAGTATTCTTTTTTTGACAAAAAATTGGAAATTATTTCTTTAAAATATCTTTTTTATAAAGATAATAAATTTTTTTATTAAAAAGAGGAAACTTCTTTGTTTCAAGTAGATGCCAAACAATAACATCCAAAATACATCATTTTGAATTTTTTTTCTTTTGCGGAATGGAATTTTAAAAAAAAACAAAAAGGAAAGAAATCCATTTTTTTCTATATTATTTCGTGACTGAAATGAGAAAGGAAAAGAAAAAGAAATTAATGAAATTTTAATTTCCCTATTAAAACAAATTTTCGTTTTAATTATCTTTCTTATTTTAGAGAAAAATGAAAACGTGTTAACTGAAAAAAGGACTAAACCCATTAAAAACAATTAAAAACGAAAAATATATTATTTTCAAACAACAAAAAAACCGAGAAAATAACTAAAGCTGCCTGCGGGAATGGTGGTCAAGAC
This sequence comes from Dalechampia spathulata, assembly GCA_948192965.1. Lineage (NCBI taxonomy): Eukaryota > Viridiplantae > Streptophyta > Magnoliopsida > Malpighiales > Euphorbiaceae > Dalechampia > Dalechampia spathulata. Next base: position 12,988 of record CANYBF010478559.1, read on the forward strand.
GATCTAAAAAAAGCAAAAAAAAAAAAAAAAAGGTTACTGCGGATTCATGGAGAAAAGCAATCGGAATGAAATGAAACATGGAATAAGCGGGAAAATAATAAAGAATAATAATTAAAAAAAAAATTGAAATGAAATGTAGTGCCGCCTCAAGTGGAACCGCCCATTGCTGCGGAACCGGTGATTACCAGTCGCCATGATATGAATTTGGGTGTCCACGAAATGTCGGAAACTGATAATTATTATTTAAATTTAGAGAAAATTATATATATATTTGTAAAATTTTAATTATTTATTTAGTATTGAATGATCATCGAGTATCATAATCTCTAAAAAATAATAAAATTTAATACTCATAGTAATAAATGGCCTTTTCTTTATATGTCTCTTGAGACATGTCAATTTTAAGTATTTTCCTTTCCTTATTTCCAAGTTGCATTGTATGGAAGTGCGAAAGTGACCCGCACGGGTGTAGTCCAGTTGGTACTCGGATGTGACGTTGGTACCAAAGATCCACGGTTCGAGTCTTGGCAGCCGCAGTGTGGGAGTTACACCCTCTGGATGGGCTCCTTGTGGGCACCAAGACCCTGGATCTCCATCTAGGAGGTCGCTGGGTACCGTGATTTACCTCCTCCACCATTCCTGTCGGGTCGGGGTGTGAAAGATACACCACCCACGGAGGATCACTGCAACCAAGGTCACAGTTTGTTCGACATCCACCCTTGATAACACACGTACTTGATTTTAAATATTTATAAATATTAAGTATTAAAATTTTATGAAAGGATTCTTATAATGATTTTATTGAATAATTTATAATCTCTTCTAAATCTTTCAGCATAATTTGTATCCAGATATATAAAATTTTAGTAATCTATCAGAGTAAAATAATCAAAGGGATGTTATAGGTGATGATCAAATATCAAATTAACTTGTACCAAAAGAATTGCCTCGGCGAAACCTGCCACACGAATGGTGCAGTAGTTGATAAGCTTTAGCTGAAGGTTTCGTGTGGAATCAACAGCGCAAAGATGTGATCATTGATGCCATGCATGAATGATGAGGAGAAAACAAAGGGAAACAGGAAAAGGAAGACAGATTCAAGGAGGTAATTGACAGGCACATCAAATCCTGGAAAACCAGTACAAACAACATCCATTCAAGTCCCAACAAAAGAATAAAGCAAAGCAAAGTGTTATTGCCACTCTTTTTCATTCAACCAATCAAACCCATGTTGAATAACTTTACAAGCTGCTTTGGAATCTGCAACCATATTGCTAGCCAGTTTCTCGTTGTTTCTTACACAATATAATTGAACAACATAATATGTTATTGATTGGCAATGCCAGTCATCCTTAAAGGATCTCATCCAGGCTGAGGAAGTAATCAGAATTGAGCCTCTCCCCAACAGTGATCAGGATTGAAAACCAGAACACAAGCTTAGCTAACATCTGCAAGGATGTAACAAACATCAACCTTCCTCTAACTAAGCTTGATTAAGCACCTAGACCAGCTATTTTCAAACAAGAGTACCAGACAATGAGATGTTGGCAATTTAAATTCTGTGCATGTCGTGTCCACCGGCAAAAAACCAAATAAAACAGACCCCAAGACGTTGAGATGGCTCTGTCCTTTTTTCATGAAACCCCATCGGTTCATATGAATGCACAAATATGTCTGCCCTTCAATTGTTGGGCTATGGTTCGAATCCTGGAAATATAAATGAATCAAATGATGTTCAAAGCATCATTCTGAACAGTGGAACTCTATGAACGATAGATGAATTTAACTAAAAAACTATAATTTTCTATTAGAACCTTGAAGAAGTGTAAATGTACCTTGTTTAGTTTAAAGATGAAGATTCAACAAAAGTTTATTCATTCGAAGAATAACTGACAATAATCAAAGGGATTATTATTATTTATTATTGTTGAAGCCATGTGTAAATTCCTCGAGGATGCTCCAAGATATGTGCATCTAGCGGGAAACGAAAGAGCGTGAGAAGCCGGCCAGTCAGCTGCGTCATTGGATTCTCCATACACATCCAAAAGAGAAACTTGCCAATTATGAGTCAGCAGCTTCCTGATATTCCTCCACTAGCACTGATAACTCCAGCTTCAATAATAAGATTCTGAATGTCTAAGCGCTGAGCCAGAGCAATGCCTTGTAAAATACCCCGCAATTCCGCTTGTGCAACACTTCAGCTACCCAAATCAACGACATATCCATGAAGCCATCGTCCTTGGCTGGCGATCCCGAATTAACCCAGCTGCCGGAGAGCGACCATTTGGCGTGCTTCATCAGAATTTTGTTTGTACCGGGACAATTTGCAGGCGACTAACCAATACTTCAGTTTCCTAATTACTGATGCTTTTGTTTGGAAAAATTGGAGGAAGTTATGGTAAAGTTTTTTAAAGCAAATCAACCTTCAACCTGATTTGTATCTGACGGATTAGACTAATAAATGAAAGATAATCAAGTTTTAAATGATTAATAATGGAAGGCTTTTAAGAGGTTACCTTCAAAAAGCCTTAACAAACAACACACAGTGATTGAAGAAAAGTTATAAAAACCTCAAAAGGAGAGCATAATCTCCATCCAAATAAGAGTGAAATAAAACACCAACAAAATTTACAGGTCTCATGATGCAGTATGACTGCAAAAGAGCGAAAAACTGCAGTGCCTGGATAAGAAATCTGGGATCAATTCCGATCTTCAAATCGTTCAAGACGGACGAGGTTGGCCAATTTGACGAGAACCATAAGAGGGATCAAAATATGGAAAGTTGTTCGCACTTGTTCAGGAGCAGAGGCTCACCTGGACAAAGAACAATCCAATCATATGCAAGAAAACAATTCAGGCCCAGTTTAGGTGAGGTCTACACTCGTTAAAGACTATAAGCTATTTCTCGAGTTGCAACATATATTTGAATTTTTAAATTGAGTTGACTGATCCCAAAATTTTACTCATAATTTTATTTTTAGGAAAATATGAATTAATTTTAATTAATTTCATTGGATTAAAATTAAAGAAATACTAAGACTATCTTTAAATATAAATTATTAATTATTATTAATCAAGTTAGCTAGTAGTAATCATAAAAAATTAATAACTATCAATCAAATTTTGATGATCCATTAACATTTATCAATAGACTTGATCAACCATCAATCTATAAGTGAATAAATATAAATATTTTATTTATATATTCATATAAAAGATATGTAAATATTTAGTAGTGTTGTTTTCGCTATTATAAAAATTAGTATCAAAATTACATTTAAGAGTATACAGTCAGTTTGGTTTAAAAAATAAACTAAATTGAAAATTAAATAAGATGAATTTTAGATTGAAATCAAGTTGAAATGTGGAAGAATTGAAACCAAATAGAATGTTTGATTCTTTTTATGTGAAATCAAATATTAGTATTGTGTATATTGTCTAGTGTAGTTATTAGACAGTCCACTGATTGAGATATTTTTTTTGTTCCCTTAAAGTCTTGTGTTTTAATCTCTACAAGTATATACGGATTTGATCATAAGACTGGTTTACAATCTCTCGTTTACGTAACTATTTCAACTTTAAAATCTTAAAATTCTATCGATTTTGATTAGACTTGATTGATTTTTTGATAATTTTGTTCATCCTTAATTATATTATTAAAAAAATCTAAAAAATAATATTTTCTCTTAATTAAAATACTAAATATGATAATTTTTTGCTCACCTCTAATTATATTATTGAAAATCCTTTAAAATAGTCTTTTGACTTAATTAAAATATTTAAATGATAATTTTTACTCATTCCTAATTATTACTAAAAAATCTAAAAATATTGTCTTTACTTAGTTAAAATACTAAATATTACACCAAAAACTATTAATGAACAAAACTTTAAAATTAAAAGATTTCATAATATAATGTTTAAGATAATTATTGTAATACTTATTTATTATATATATATTTTATGGTAATGGTATTATTTCATTGATTATTGTAATGTGATTATATTATGTTAATTTACTAATTGACAAGAGGTTATGATAAAAATTGAGCATTTTATTACGTGATTTTTTGATGCAATAATATTGTCCTTGTCCTTATAGGTAAAATGTTTTGTGAATTTTTAGGAAGAAAAACTTTATTTTGTGTTGGTTTACACTTAATGATTTTTAATATTGTTTGTGTTAGTATGGTCATTATATCTTTGTGATTATTAGTATTACAATTAATTAGTCAATTTGTCTATTTGAGATGTATATGGTTTTTATACAGGGATATTCTTCTAGCTGATATTTAAGAATGTAAATCAAATTTATTCTAAATTTAAGAGAAGTTCTCAATAAAGAATGGCATTCAGCAAAATTATCATGGTATCAGATTCCATTCTTTGAATTCTTGAAATTAATGTTTATCTTTTCTTTTAGAATTATTGATAAAAATTGTTGGTCAATATTTGGGTTCTTTTGGTTTGTATTTTTTGTTGTTATCTTTGTGTTGTTGCCATGGTAGTTATTTGTTTTCGCTTCCTGCTATTACTTATACTTTTTTTTAGATGATAATTTTGAATCACTTTAAGACTTTTAATGTTCAGTTTACTAGCAAAAATTATTCCTCCTAGGAATTTCAGTTCCAACTCTTTATCACAAGAAAAGATTTATAGGGACATATTGATGGTAGTGATCTTAGGAGCCGTGTGAGATGAAAATCTCATGCACAATTTTGAATGAGAGAAAGAAGTGAGGAATCCTCTTTTCGACTCTGACTTTCTCTTCAATGGATAGTTAAGGATGGTCGAGTAATGACTTGGATTTTAGGGTCTATGGCCCTCTCATTGTTTCTAATCTCCATCCATATAAGATTGCAAAGGCAATGTAGGATCATTTGAAAAAGGTGTATCATCAAGGCAATAATGCTAAGCGATTTCAACTAGAGATGAATATTGCTAATTACTCTCAAGGAAATCTTTCCTTCCAACAATATTTTTGTGGTTTCCAGAACTTTTAAGCTGAATTTACTCATATTGTTCATGCTAAGGTACTTGTAGAATCTCTTTCTGTAATCCAAGAAATCAATGCACAAAGGCAGAGAGATCAATTTTTGATGAAATTGTGATTTAAGTTTAAGGTGGTTCACTCTAACTTAATAAGTCGAGAACCTTCTCCTTCCTTAGACATTTGTTTTGGTGAATTGCTTTGTGAGGACCATCTTCTTACACAAAATACTTTTAATTCCAAGAATATTGTTCATTTACCTTTGCAACTCATGAAACAGGCAAAGGTTGAGATATAAGCAAAATTCAATGTTATAGTTGCAAAGAATATGGCCATATTGTTGCCCATTGCAAAAAGAAGTATTGTAATAATTGTAAAAAACAATGATACATTATAAGGGATTACTTCAAGTGACCTCAAAATCGTAAAATCAACATTGGTAGTTCAACTCAACTCATTGCTTCAGCTATTTCTACTCCTGCTACTACTAAACCTATGGTTTTTACTCCTGAAATGGTGCAGCAAATGATTGTCTCAACCTTCTCTGTCTTAGGGTTACAAGGTAATGATATTTCATCTTCTAAATTTTTTCTTGTTGATTCTAGAGCTTCAAATCACATCACCAACTCCTCTACCATGCTTCAAAATGTTTGTAAATATCTTGGTCCCATAAAAATTTAGATCACTAATGGGACTACATTACCTATTACTAAGATTGGGGACCTTACATCATATCTGAGAATATATTTTTATATTCCTAAAACTTTCTACTCAACTTATTTTTGCTAGTCAATTGATGGGTAACAATTATGATATACATTATTCTCGTAACAGTTGCACGTGCAGGATTAGGTGTCGGAAACGATCATCGCAAAGGGACCTAAAGTTGGATGATTGTTTCCTCTTTGTTTTTCTACTAAGTATTCCTTCAATTTTGATTGCTTTTCTTTTATTTTTTTATGTTTGATTATTATAACTCTGACTTTCAATTATTTAATAAAAAATGTTAGAAATAAATATAAAAAATTACTTCCAATCTTAAAAGTTGAGGAATTAGCTTGTTATCATATATTTCTAAACTTTAACTGTTAATCTATTTAGATGTTATTGAACAATAAAGATTAAAATATATATTATTTTTTTTAATCAAAATATTAAACATCCTTAAAAACATTGTTGTCACAAAAAATTTAGATATAAATAATTTTGATACAAATATTAAAAAAATATAAAAAAATCTTAATTTTATGCTAAATTAATAAACAAAAAAAGCTATTTGAAGAGCATAAGTTTTTGTTGCCTTTTTCCAAAAATAAAAAATAAAAAAAAGTTCATGTACTCATTTTTAAAATAAATTTTGATTGCTCACATTCAATAATTAATATAAATAATGTTAATTAATAGTAAAAAATTTAATTAACCATATTTTAAAAGAAATTCAAGTATAGTTGGAAAGATATTAATACTGATTTGATTTAGTTAGTGTATCATCTAAATCTAAGATGTCAAGTATGCATCCAGGTAGGATGCTTCATCAAAACGCAAAGAATTTATGCGTTTTAGAATTCTTTTATTTGACAAATGTTAGTGCTCAAATCTAATCATCAAACAACGCATGCCAAAAATATATAATA
>CANYBF010478595.1:0-10563 GCA_948192965.1 Dalechampia spathulata
TTTTGGATTAAAATTCTCCTAAGTCTAGTGATTTAGTACCAATTGATTAATCCTAAAGGCTTAGAATTGTTGGAATTAGGTTTTAGGAGTGTATCAATCACGTTTTGGAGGCTGACGGCTGCTAGAAAAGCTAGGGTTTTCTCCTAAAATTGCCAACCCCTTTCCGAATGGAGTTAGAAAGCTTTTATTTTTTGCTGCCCGGAGACATACGCGATCACATATGCTAAACCTTAAAACATACGCGATCGCATATGTCCATATATGCTAAACCCTAGAGACATACGCGAATGCATATGTTCATACATGCGGTGGGGCTAAAACATATGCGGCGTGTGACGCCCCGAAATGGGCCAGAATTGGCCCAGAATGGCCCGGAATGAGTCAAAATCAACCCGAAGTGGCCCAAGACCACCCGAAATGGTCCAGAATCATCCCGAATCCGATCCGAGTCAAGCCGGTCCAAAAACAGGGTGCGACAATTATGAGGCCACAAATATCATTAAAAATATAATTAAAATTCAAAATTGCATTGAAATATGAGTGGGAAATTGAATTTTAGCCAATCCAAGATGTGAGATAGATCGCACTTCACTGACATGCATCGCGCTTCAGTCCAAAATCATGTAATATATGCTGCATCTCACTCATATGTGTCAAACTTTGCTAATATGTGTCATACTTCAGCCAGAATAAAGTAACATGCATTGCATTTCATGCAGATGTGTCACGCTTCATGTTTGAATGGATAATATGCATTGCATATAATGCTATATGTGATACATATCATATTTAATGAACAAAAAATAGTAAAACACGAATCAAAAAAAGATCATTTAGGGTATTAACAACCAAAACATGAATTGAAGACAGGCAAAGGAGACTTACTAATGCTAGCAATAATCTTTTCCAAATCTAAAATGCTTAGGGATTTTAATGAGTCCAATTTATCACTAATCCTAATTAGTAGTTTAATTAGGTGTTGTTTTTAATTCTGAAAGAGCTTATATCTTAGAATTAAAATATTATTCTATCCTAGAATGCGTGTGTTAAGGCTAATACCAAAAGGTATTAATAAGAGCCTTGGGAGGTGTGCTAATCTTAGGGTTGGCAATGTGGGATAAAGTCCCCTTGCTCCAACTATGCTAGTTGGAGGCTCACCTAGGGTGGCATCTTGCATAGGCCAAATGACGGTTATAACATAGGCTCAAGTGATATGTGAGTGCATAAAGTTCATGCATGCAACTTAATCTTGGGAACAAAAACTTGTATCAAGCCATCCTAATAAGGAAACAAGTTACAATACATGCCTAAAAAGGGTAACTAAACATACACGTGTAAGGAGGCATACCAAGGGTGCCACCTTACATAAGCCAAACAGAGGTCATACCATAAGCTTAAATGACATATGATGGCATAAAACCTAAGTATGTAACTTAATTATGGGAACAAAAATGTGTATTAAGCCATCCCAATAAAGAAATAAGTCACAATACATGCCCAAAAGGTGCAATTAATCATGTGCTTGCAAGGGGCAAAAATGCAGTGTCAACACCATCTTTATATTAAGAATCTTATAATGAACATTATTGTTAAATAAGGGATTATAATTATCAAGGGTAATCAAAAAATTGTAAGGGACTATTATCTTATGGTGACTAAAGAAGTTTTGTTATGCCTATTTCCAAGCTCAAACCATAGTGGTAAGAATTGGTCAACCTCTAATGAAAGCACTACATTGGCTTAACACTTTAAGGTGACTAGTACTATGATATATATTATTAGGTAAGGGTAGTGATAAAAGTGCAATTGTTAGCTGGTTTCTTAGCAGAGATGACTAGAGACAAATAAACGATAGTTGAAGAGTAGGAAAAAGTATGCAAGGTGTATATAGACAATGCAACAAGAGGCAAGGGCATAAGGATTGGTATGGTAATGTATGGACCTAACAAGTACATACATAAAGAGGTGAGTAACTTGAAGTTCCCCAATTTTAATAATGATGTAGAATATGAGGTCCTTATTTTTGCTTTACATAATATTAAGATTTTAAAGCCATACCAAGTAAGAATCTTAAAACACTCCTAGTTGGTACTCAACCATTTGAATAAGATCTTCAAAGCAAAAGATGGCATGACGCAGGCATGTCACACCCATATATTCACTGTCATTATTTTGATTATGGCTATAATTATATTTAATTATATTTTGACTCTAGCAATTAAATCATTATCCTAATTAGTGATTAATTAAATAGAAGTAATAATTTAATATTTAAACTATTTCAATATATTCAAAGATGATTATGTTATTGACATTGTATAAGAATATGATTAATGTCGGTAAAGGAAATTATTATGAACCATGTATTAAAAAAGAGAAAAATAAAGATGTAATTAATTATATATATATAGATATATATATTGTTGGTAATTATGTCATTGAGAGATTAATGGGTACCATCATTTTATGCATAAATTATTAATTTAAAATCTATAAAAATATGAATTATAAAATAGTGAATGATGGTTATTTTTATAAGAAAGCATACAATTATAGGTTGGAATCATATATGTTTATACATGGAACTTATTATATATATACAATGCATGAATGAGTATATGTAATGTATGATTATTAAACATCAAAGTGAATGTGAGGTTTATGTTGGAACTAATTAATGTTATTAAATTAACCAAAAACATTAAAATAAACTAAGTATAATATAAGAATTTTGTAAGAATAGTCAGAGGTAAGAATAGTGATTCTTGTGAGTGTTAAGTAATTATAAGGGAAAGAGTGAAAAAAAACACTATAGAATGTGGTAATAAGAAGTGACTTAGTTGAGGCAAAGAAGAAGAGGACATATAGAGAGATTTGGATCTTGAGAGTTTAAGTTGGTTGCCATACTGAGAATAGTTGCCTTACGTTAAGAGAAGGTAGGTTAAATCCTTCATTCAGAGTAATGTTAATTTACATATAAGAGTTGTAATAAGGGCTAGGTTAATTACATGAGCATATACTTTATAATTTGTACTTTCTATAACTAGTTACTTAATTCTTGATGCATAAGTGGATAGGAAGAAATTAAATTCTTGTGTGTGGTTGTAGCATAAGCATGAAAAAGTAGGCTTGGGAAATATGGGAAGAATTGTTAGAATACTACCACAAGTCAATCTTTACAAACAACAAAGTAGGATATATTGAGCAGAAGACATTCATGCCTCATTCTTATTGTATGCAAATGTTTGATATCTAAATTATCCCTAATCAATGTACTAATAAGAATGGATATTATTAATGCAGTTAAGATCATAACATGTTATACTTCCTTTAGGGATGATTCTCATTCATTATGATAAGAGTTGTCTAAAATGAACATGTGGATGACCAGTAGGGGACTGAGGCCTTACCAGTAAGATTTTATATGAATAATTGATCTATGTTTATGAAATATATCTCACTCATATCAGTAGTGCAAGTATCCTTAAGACTTAAGATAATAATGTTATCTTAATTTAGATCAGTATGTTTTGACTCCTATGTTTTATTCCTCTAGAGTAGGCATTCATAACTTAGAGGTTGGATATAGTATGAAGTAGTTGAAGGTATTTATTTATTAATAAAGGTTTCACCACCCTAGATTAAATGTAGGGGTTTTATCTCATTGATTAATGTAATATTCTTTATTCGAGAATCTCTGGCTAGAGTAGGATGCCTATTAATGAATGAGTTTCATAAAGGCATTTTGGAAATAAAGATTATGGTACATGAAACATCAAATTTAGGGCATGAACTAACACACTTGATTATGCATTGAGTTGACATTAATCGATACTCAAACATAAATGAGATAGTGGATAGTGAAAGGAGTTTCATTACATGGAATCTGATATGGGAGGGTTGTAGTCAAACTAATGACCTCTTGACATTTGGGCAGTCATGATATTATTAAATGAAGTTTAATAATAGATTCATATGTTGCCAACATGTCAAGAACCTAAAAGGTCACATACTAAAAGTAAGAGGAATGATGATCATGAATGGATGTTTATAAAATAATGTTTTGTGGCTATGAGATAACTTGGACCTTTTATGTTCATTACAAAGAGCATGAAAATAGCTTTGATTTGATGCCAAGTTCACTAAAATCTAATGAGTAGAACTTAAGGTACAAGTGATTTAAGATGACATGTTTTACATGCAGGATATATGCAGATTTGGACGGAATTCAATTAATTAATAGTCAATCTATGATTATCACACGACTTATTCATGTGTGATGAATTAGAAGGAAGTGCACATGATAATCATGTGCTTCTTGAGGGATTTTAAGTCATGCACATGCAAGTCACATATTTGAAGCATGTGACATGCACATGCATATGACTTAAGTAACCTAAAATCTAATTAGGTTTTTATAAGTTATCTAACACAACTTTTAGGGTTGTAGAATAAGCTAATTTTGGCTGCCTCTTTTTCCCTTTGGTTCCAAAACAATTCAAAGCTCAAGAACAAAGAATCAAGACAACTTTTGATAGAAGATCAAGAAGAAGAACCAAATTTATTTCTTATTCTTCATCCATTCCTTTTATATTTTATTTTATTAGTCTCTAAACAAAACTTGTAATATTGATTACTAATCATTCCATTACTTATGTGGACAGTTTAGAGATACTTTAACTTGGGGATTGAAAAGTTTGCTACAGCTTTCAGAAAGATAAGAAAGAAGGAGATCTGCTTAAAAGTGAGTTTTTCAATCTCTTCTTTGATAATCTTCTCTGTGTTTGATGTATTCTATGAATAGAATTGCTAGATCCAATGAAATCATGTTCTTTAAAATGTTTTAAATTATATATTTTGCTACTAAGTACATTTTCATAAACCAACAGTGGTATCAGAGCGATTAGGTGTTGCAATCCATACATAGAATACATAAGATTTTGGTTTTTGACTATCATTGCGACTTGTGGCATTTTCAATTTGGAAGGCTTTATTATTTGATATTAGATTCAAAATTTTAACCACTTATTTTTCATTTAATTAGCTTGATTTCTATTTAAAAAAACCTGAATAAATATGTGGAAATTTTATGAGATAAAAATTCATATGTTGCGCATGCTTTTATTGAAAAGTCGAATGGATTTTTTATGTAATTCTTAATGTTTTTGCTTGATTATTGCTGGTTTAAATTGTTGAACATGTAATGAATCAATTGTTTAATGTGTTAAATTCATGTTGAAGTATTTTAAATGAATTATGATTTGCTTTGGATGTGATTTTATGGAAATCATGTTCATCTATGCATATGAAGTGCAATTTTGGTATATTTGGCTTTTTCAATATAATTGCTCATAATTTTCTATTAATTAATGTATTTTAATGTTTTATACAAATTAATGGTTTTAAAAATGAAATTTTATTAATTTTGGAGACTATAAAGTATGTTATTTGAATTAAAACTCTTAAAGAAGTAATTTGAGCATAATAAGGATTCTTATTGGTTATGATTTACAGGGGCTAGTCAGCAAGAGGAGGCTAAGTAGGAATGATGCAGACATTAGGGTTGTTAATGGAGCATGAGTTGCTCCATTAGAAGTAGGAACTTATATTTTGCATTTAGCTTTTGGTTTAAAACTAGAACTCAATAATTACTGTTTTGTTCCAAGTTTAAATAAGAACCTTATTTCAATTTTTCCATAGATAATAATGGTTGTTCAATGTTTAAAGATGGTATGTTTTACTATTCCATAAATGTTGAAAATGGAATTTATATACTGAATAATACAGACCTCATTTGTAATGTTCAAACTAAGAGAATCAAAATTGATACTCTTAATTGACTCTTTCTATGGCATTGTCATCTTGACTATGTAAACAATACTTGTATGTCTAAGTTGCACAAACTAGGCAATTTGGGTTCATTTGATTTTGAATCATATGAAACATATGAATCTTGTTTATTAAGCAAGATGACAAAATCATCTTTTAAAGGAAAAGGTGAAAGAACTAAAGAGGTACTAGAACTCATACATTCAGATATATATGGTCCTATGTCCATACATGCCAAAGGTAGATACATCTACTTCATTACATTCATAGATGACTATTCCAAATATGGATGTTTGTACTTAATGAAGCATAAATCTGAAGCTTTTAAGAAGTTTAAAGAATTCAGAAATGAAGTAGAGAAACAACTTGGTAAGACTATTAAAACACTTCATTCCGATTGAGGTGATGAATACCTAAGTTAAGAGTTTCTTGAACATCTAAGAGATGATGAGATTTTATCTCAATGAACACATCCTTATACACCTCAACATAATGGTGTATTAGAAAGGATGAATCAAACTTTATTAGATATAGTTTGATCCATGATGAGCCTTGAAAAATTGCCCAAATCATTTTGGGGCTATGCACTGGAGACTGCTATTCATATTTTGAATAGAGTTCCATCTAAATCGGTTGATGTTACACCATATGAATTATGGTATAACAAGAAACCTATCTTATCTTATTTGAAGGTATGGAGTTATTCTTCTTATATTAAAAGGACAATGTCAAACAAGGGATGGCTACTTATCATAATAGAATCATCAACCCATGATCTTTCAAGAAAGTGAACTAGAATGATGAAACATAAACATCCTTCTAGCAGTGCTAAGATCCTTTAAACTCAAACCACTAGGGATAAGCCATACATAATTATAAAGGTACTTAAAAAGGGTTTTTATCATATCTCTAATCTCTTTTAAAAAAGCACTCTCTAAAACATGGAATGCTAAAGTATGGAGAAAATATCATTAGTAAGATAACTATTTCTAATTTCTTTTCTTTTGTTCTTTTATGCAAAATTTTATTCTCTATATTAAAAGTCAAAAGATTTATCCTCACCAATCATCTAGCATAATAATAGTTAAGCACCAACTTTCTAAATAAATGCTAATTATCTAGCTTAATTATCATTAAAATGTCAATTTTTTAATTAAAGTACCAACTCTCATATTGAATGCCAAGTATTTTACTTAATAATCATTAAATGTGAATCATTTGGTTAGACACTAATTATTTGGCTTAAATCATTATTAATATGCTAACTCTTTAATTAAGATACCAAATCATTGGTTAGATGCCAAATCTTTAATTAAATGCCAAGTGTCTAGCTTAATTATAAATTCCCTAACTAGATGCTAATTATTTAGCTTAACCATCATCAAAATGCCAACTCTTGTACTAGACACAAACTCTTTAGCTAAATGCCAATTAGCTAGCTTAATCATCAACTGAAAATATGAACAATAATTTCTAATGCATGACCTTATAAAGACTTGGGTAGGTTTACAAGACTCATCATGGGCCATATTATATTCTATTTCTTCTTTTAGAAATACCATTATGTTATGGTGTGTAGGGAGGTGTCCATTGATATAATATTCTATTATCTTTAAGATAATCCTAAATTCTTGACTTAATTTGTCACTTTTATCTAATCAAAGTGTTTTGATACTTTTATCAAATTATTTCTCTATCTCATTTATAAATTCTTTGAACTTTTTAAAAACTTCAAATTTGTGCTTCAATATGTTAAACATCTATATTTGGAATAATCATCTATGAATGTAATAAAGCAGTGATATCCACTTTGAGCAAGTATTGACATAGGACCACATACATCTAAATGTATATATTCTAATGTCTCTTTAACACTTCACCTTTTCCCTTAAAAGGTGTCTTTGTCATCTTGCCAAATAAATAAGATTCATGTATTTAATTTGGACATACGATTATTATTTATATGTCTAGGATAATAATGTAATAAAACAATAGATTAAGTTTATTAGTTTTGAGTTTCTTAGTTTATATATTGCATATATGGTTAGAATTATCTAGTACATATATGCCATTAATAATTTTTACAAACAATAATAAACATCATCTTTAAACAATGAACAACTTTGTTATTAATAACAATATTAAATCCTTTTTCAACAAGAAGTTAAAATAGTATTTTTATATAAATTAGGAACATAATAACATTTATTAAGCTCTAATACAAGTCTAGAAGCTAAATTTAAAATAAATGTTCTTATTACTAAAGCAATAACTCTTGCTCCACTTATAACTTATATATCAATTTCATCTTATTTAGGTTCTATTTATTGCTTAGCCTCTGTATATTAAAATACATATGAAATTTATAATAAGTGTCTAATATCTAATTATTAGAAACAACACTAGAATTAACCTCAATATCATATATACCTGATGAAGATGGATCATCCTTCTTGAAGCTCTTAAGGTATAACTTGTAGTTTCTCTTCTAGTGGCCATCTTTGCCATAATGAAAGTAAGTCCCCTTAGGCCTCTTCTTAATGGCTTTTATTTTACTCAACCCACCTTTAGGTTTAAGAGTTGGCTTCTTTCCTTTCTTCTTATTATTACCATTTTTCTTGGAAGGCTTAGAAGAGCTGACCATAACTACTTTTTTAGAACCTTTTTTATTAAGACCTTGAGCATACTTTAACAAGTTAATCATCTCAAGAATTCAGATCTTGACCTTATTCATTTAATAGTCTAGTTCAAAATATGAGCAGGTATCAGGTAACAATTACAAGATAAGGTTTATGTATAACTCATTATCCATAACAAAGCTAAGTGACTCTAATTATTCAATGTATCCATGCATCTTTATTCCATGTTGGACTGTAGATGCACCCTTATATATTCATCACCTAACTAGTACCTTAGAAAGATCATATCTTTTTGTTCAAGCCTATTACTTAAGAAGCCCCTTAAGATAAAATGTCATAGTATAAACATTTATATGCTCATACTATTTTTGGAGATCATTCTCCATAGCACCATGAATGATGATGCAAGTAATGTCATTATCTTGTTGGTAGGTTTTATATGCTTTATGAACTTCTTTAATAACATTGGCTAGAGGTTCAAGTGGGTATGCCTTATCCAACATGTAAGTAATATGTTCACCTTTCAGAATAATTCTTATATGGTGAATCCAATCTATATAATTAGATTTATTTAACTTTTGTTCAAGAATGTTTCTTAAGTTAATCTTCTTTGCCATTTTGAAAATTTTGAAATGAAAAAATGTAATGAGTTAATGTTAAAACATTATGTTTAAAAAGTATATTTAGGTCTTTAAATTTGCTTATTTTAACTCATATTATTTTATTTCAAACTAATAGCCCTCAATATTCAATTTGGGAAAGTTATGTTTTACTTTCCTTAGTGGGTCAATATCCAATAATCATTAAAATCGAATCTTGGGTATGCCTAATATATTTTCATTTAATATTAAAAGTAGACATCTTATATCAATCATATCTCTATATGATTACTGTTTTATTGGATCATCAACTCTTGATGCATATGTTATCTAATAACATATTTCCCCAATTTGACCTATAAAACCATTCATTCACCTTGAGTATTCCTAAGAAATGAATGAATTTATTTTAGATCCAATCCATTTTAATATTTTAGATATACCCCATGTCAAGTAAGCTTGGATATGCCTGATCTTATATCAATCATATCTCTATATGATTACTATTTTATTGGATCATCGACTCTTGATGCATATGTTATCTAATAACATATTTCCCAAATTTAACCTATAAAACCATTCATTTACCTTGAGTATTCCTAAGAAATGAATGATTTTATTTTAAATCCAATCCATTTTAATATTTTAGATATACCCCATGTCAAGTAGGCTTGGATATTTCTAACAATCTAACATGAAATAAAGCTCTTCATCTTTTACTTAATTAAATGAAAGGTATATAGATTTAATATCCAATTTTATGGATTTGTTTATCTTATATGGTTCATCATTAATGGTGGATGTTACATACTTTGGTACACACATGCATTATCTTAGTTCATTTTGTATGCATAGACATGCTTATACATCATATATATAACTGTGAGCGTCGGTTTCTACCGGGGCCCAAAGCGAGGCTTGCGAAAGTCACAGACCGAGGATCGTACTTGGAGTGAAAGCGTAGTCTTCCTAAGGGGTTCCATTAGGGAATGATACGGACTCGAAAGAGTCGCAAGGGAGTCACCACCGGATGGTTCCGGATTGGTCCAACCGACCCATAGCATGAGTGCTAGTTCAGAGATTGGGTTCGGGTGGTGGAGATCTATTCTATGAGTTTCCAAAATCGATTTTGCCATTATAGTTGGGATTAATTATCCTAAGCAGGCAAGCATACGAGCTTAAATGTAAGCACACAGCGCGTCATGTGATTTGACGTTTACAAGGTTGCACGTAATAATGACATATAAAGCTATATGACATTTGAGCGGCAGGGCATATGCATGGCATGTGAAGTAGCGATAAAATAACATGGTATATGCATGACATGTGAACGTGAATGACATATCATGCGTATGATGTGACACCCAAACGGGTCACACGCTCCCGTAGAATGGTTAATGTATCCTACTCCCACACCAAAACACATTAAAACATCCTACAAGGGATCTATAGATTTTTTTCTTTTTATACAATTCATCTTATTATACATTAAACCT
>CANYBF010478603.1:0-16866 GCA_948192965.1 Dalechampia spathulata
GTTGGCTGCTAGTTTGCGTAAAGCTAGTTTGTTAGTTTTGTTGGCTTCTTCTGGATAAGTACCTGTCTTCAGAAAATTCATGATATCAGCATACCATGGGATTTCATCTGATGGGTCTAGCGTCATAACCCATTCCCCAAAGTAGCAAGGGATCCTTGACTGCTCAATAATCACGGGTTGAGCTTGATTTTGTGGTTGCTCATAGACTGAAGCTAGTGTGGCTAAAGCATCAGCCATCTGATTCTCTTCACGTGGCATGTGGATAAATTGGCAGGAGCTGAAATTGCGGACCATGAGCTTCATGTATTCAGCATAAGGCTTGAGCCTTTCTTCTTTGATGTCCCACTCAACCGTGGATTGGTGAATAACTAGCATCGAATCACCAAATATCTGTACATCTGGGGCACCGACCATTAGTAATGCATCCAGCCCGAAGAGGCATGCTTCATATTCAGCCATATTGTTGGTGACTAAAAAGCTCAGCCGCTTTGAGAGCATTATTAGTTCACCCTCAGGAGTGATTAGCATAACTCCTACACCTGCACCCCTTTTGTTGACTGCTCCATCAAAGTGCAACTGCCATTTCTGGATATCAACTACCCCCAAGTGTTCATCTGGGAAGTCTAGTTCAAAGTTCTTAGAGTCATCCATCGGCCTGGATGCTAGGAACTCAGCGATTGCTCTGCCCTTAATCACTTTGGTAGTGACATAATGCACATCAAACTCTGACAACAGGATCAGCCACCTGGAGAGTTTCCCTACTAGTGAAGGAGCTGCGTACAAATACTTCATAGGGTCAACCTTGGAGATTGCCTGTATCTGGTATGACTGGAAGTAATGCCTGAGCTTTTTGGTAACCCAGACCATAGCCATGCATAGCTTCTCAACAGTGCTATATTTGCATTCTGTTGGCAGTAGCTTCCTACTCAAGTAGTAAACAGCGTGTTCGACCCCAGCGTCATTCTCTTGAGCCATCATAGCACCCATTGACTCCTCTTCTAAGGCTAGATAGAGTAATAATGGCTTTCCCGGCCGAGGTGGTTGTAGAATCGGCGGGTTGGAGAGATAGTGCTTTACCCTCTCGAATGCGAATTGATAGTTCTCATCCCAAACCATAGGCTGGTTCTTCCTCAAAAGTTTGAAGATAGGCTCACACATGGTAGGGAGCTTGGCGATGAACCTGCTGATATACTAGAGCTGTCCCAGGAATCCTCTAACTTCTGTTTCAGTTCTGTGAATAGGCATCTCGATGATTGACTTTGCTTTGTCAGGATCTCCTTCAATACCCCTCTGACTGACAATATGACCCACCAGCTTGCCAGATGTTACCCCGAAAGTGCACTTTTTTGGGTTCAGTCTGAGTCCATATTTCTCGACGTGCGTGAGAAATCTGTAACAGCGTTGTCGCAGCCCGTTGGTAGGTAGCACCTGCGTTTTTCAAGCCAAAGGGCATGAACTTATAGCAGTAGGTCCCCCATTCTGTGATGAAAGCTGTCTTCACCTTATCTGTGACTGCCATCAGTATTTGGTTGTAGCCAAAGAATCCATCAGCGAAGGAATACATAGTGCTAGCGGCTATGCTATCAAGTAGCACGTCGATGTGAGGCAAAGGAAAGTCATCCTTTGGACATGCCTTGTTCAGATCCTTGTAGTCTACGCAGACTCTGACCCGGCCGTCTTTCTTAGGAACCGGAACCACATTGGCCAACCACTCTGGATAGTCAACAGCATGCGAGACTTTGCATTACAAGTGATTTGCCTTATGTAGGCAATAGGGAAGACTTTGCATTACAGAATACTCAGAATATGTGGCGGGTCTTGCCAGACGCCATGATGGGCCCCACCAGTCCTGAGATGTTCTACGCACCAGAACACACATGGGAAGACACAGGGGTCTATGTGCATAATCGAGATCAATACCGGGGACTAAATCCTAGCCGAATCAACAAAGATCTAAAATTATACGACGGTGAAAAGTGAGGATCAACACTTTGCTATTTTCGCCAATGGGAAATACTTGGCTAAGAAGACTTGTACAAGCTGGTCCCCAGTGGTAATTGATCTTGGGGTCAATGAGTTTAGTTAAATATTTGCCTTATCTCTCAATGTGAAGGGAAATAATCTCAGTCGGATTGCATCCTCCATAACACCATTGTACCTAAAAGTATCATAGATCTCCAAAAAATTTAATATATGAGCATTAGGATCTTCATTTGCTAAACCAAAAAATTGTACCAAAGACTGCAACATCTGCAGTAGAGTTGGTTTTATCTCAAAGTTGTTGGCTGCTACAGGTGGTCTCATTATGCTTTGTTAGTTAGCATAAAAACCTAGCCTTACCACATCCATCAATGTCCTTCATTCTTTTACCATTTCTACTAGAATTTATTATGCGGTTTGTTCTTGCATAGCTCTTTGGTTCTCCCTTTTGAATCTTATTAAATCTTTATAAACTTCTAACAATGGTGATTGAGAGTTATTGGTTTTCCTTCTACTCATACACCTACAGTTTTAAAAAAAAACTTAAAATAAAATGTTTAAATAAAATTATAGTCTCTAATAATGATGTTAAACATATAAAATCCCCAGTAACGATGCTAAAAACTTGATCATCCCTAAAATGAATTGGTAGATTTATTTGACTACTCTATTAGAAGTATACAGGTTATTGTAGTACGATATCTATCCTATGAGGATTTATTGCTTAGCCATCACTTTCTGATTTCCAACTTGTTTAAGGAACAATAATAGTCTGGTTTATCATATGCAATCAACAATTAAAAAAGTAAGTATTTAAAGAACTAAAATAGAATCAATCTTTAAGAATATGAAAATAATATTAAGAAGCATAGAAATTGAAATTCGAACCACCAAGTTAAGATAATGTTCATGTGCTTATTACCACCCAAGATATCCCTAGCATCAATCTTCCTCTCTTGAGGTAAAACTGACTAAGTTAGCATCAATTTTCCTCTCTCGAGGCAAAACTAACTAAATTTCTAATAGTCTCGGAATCACTCTCTTGATCTATCTGCCTCAATTACAGAAACCATTAAGCAATCATATATGAGCTAAGTAACATGTAGATCTCTCATACACACTAACTTAACTTGAATGTTTAAGCAATTTATAACTCAACTCTCATTGTAATCATAAAGCACCAAATTTCATTTCTCAACACAAATCTTTAAAATTAAACATCCACAGTAATATAAGCAAGCACAATCAACTATCCCAGGGATTACAAGATTCAATTCTTCCAAGAAATAACTTAGCCACTCATGGCTTAAAAGAAACAATAAGAAATGAATAAAAGAAGGAAGAACACTCTCCAGAATATGTGATGCCCCAATTACCACCTTGACTCCTTCTATAAATCCTTGAGTGGAGGTAATACCTTGCCCTATCTTGAATTTATCCCATTCCATGCCCATTAGTCTCTCCATGTTATGGACTCCATTGCTCGTTAAATCTCCTTTAAAGCTTTTTCTATTTTTGCTCCCCACAAAACCTACTTCCTCCACTCAATCTTTTGCAAAAATCATGTTTTAAATTGCCTAATAGTTGGGAGGCCACGATCGTGGAGTTGAGAGCCATGATCGTGGCTTTTTCCAGGAGCTATTTCTTGGTTTCTACCTTGACTCCATGATCAAGGAAAATTCCA
Organism: Dalechampia spathulata; assembly: GCA_948192965.1. NCBI lineage: Eukaryota > Viridiplantae > Streptophyta > Magnoliopsida > Malpighiales > Euphorbiaceae > Dalechampia > Dalechampia spathulata. Next base: position 3,665 of record CANYBF010478603.1, read on the forward strand.
GTAGGTTTCTTGCTTCTTTACTCTTCTACCACGATCGTGGCAATGAGCTCTATGATCGTGGAGTTGGTCTTCCATGCACCAAAATTCTTTGTTTCTCCTTATTTGCTCTTTTAATGCTACACACTTAATACACACATCAAATACCACTAAAAAACAAACTAAAACACAGCAAAATAAATTTAAATTAATACAAACTCATATCCTAAAACATCTAAACATAATACATAATGGCGCACATCAACTATCTCTGCTTGGGGTACCACTAGATGATGAGGCTACCCTTCTCAGTTGTTAAGCTACTAACTCCTCCTCCTCCTTCAATGTCTTCTCATGTCTCAAAGCACTAGCAATAAAAGTACAGAAATCCTCATACATAAACCCCTCAACCAGCTTCCGAATCTGTGAATTTAAACCTTGCTCAAATGGCTTGCAATAATCTCTGCCAGTAACCACTAACCCCATAGCATAATAAGCCAATCTAGTGAATTCCCTCTCATAGTCAGCTACCAATAAAGCTCCCTATCTCAATGCAAGAATTCTTGCAGTTTCTCATCGGTATAAGCAAATGGTACATATTTCTACCTAAATGCCCTTTGAAAATCCTCCCAAGTCAACATAGGAGGCTCATCCAAACTATATGGAACTGTCTTCCACCACTTATATGTGTGATCATATAATAGAGAAATTGCATATTCTAACTTCAACTAAGCTAAACAACTCATCTTTTAAAATACATGTTGGATCTGCTCCAACCACTGCTCAGCTACAAATGGATCTGTTGTACCCATAAATTTAGTAGCACCTATTTTATGCAGTTTATCAAACACTTTCTTCGACTGCTTAGTCGATGGTGCTACAAGCTGTCCCTACAATAATCTCATCAAAGTGCTAACTTACATCGTCACCTATTCTCCTACAGTCACTACCGGGGGTACTACTAACGGCACCTGTCTTAATGCCTTAGTTGGCCCTAGTCTGGTCGAACCCTGTCTATCAGCTCCATCAGTATCGTTACCACCACAAATTCTATCACTAATATCAGTAACACTATTATGGGGATTATGATTACCCCCACCTTCACCACCCATGATCATCACTCTATCAGACATTCTTCTATCTAAAATCTATAAAATAAAGATTGCACCTGGTAAGCTTCTATATATATTTATGATGTAAGAAGTAATATGTAACTTTTAATACCCAAAGCTATGCATTAAAAAATTTATTATGATCGTTGAACCCATGCTCTGATACCAAAATAACATGTCACACCTTACCTCTCCTTGACAGCAGGACATGCTCTCGTAATATGCTTAACTGATTCCACGTTACACTAAAATCCGCTAAACATATTACAAGGGATGTATAATAAACGAAACAAAATACAATAATTTTAAAGACTTTAACCAACATAAAAAAACATTTATTAACACAGTGATATAAAAAATATTTTGATCATATTTTTGATCATGAAAATCAGGGAATTTTAAATTTTTGCTATCACTTAAATAAAAGCTATCGAAATGAATTTCCATGAATTCTAATCAAATTCTCGTATAAGTCAATAGTTTTGAGCTGTCAAACAAATTAAAAACATAAACTCCTTTATATATATGCATATATTACATACATATGATAAATATTTAAACAATATACTTTTTCTTTGGGTATTTTTTTTTCTTTTCATAGTTGCATACTTACATCATATTTAATATAAACACACATACTAAAATAGCTACTTAAACATTTTCCTCTAATAACTTCAGCTTTCCAGGTGCAAATCTTGCATAGTCTTTATTTTTGTCACTACTATGATCTACATTCATAAAAAGGAACGATGAGTATAAACTCAGTGGTGCACAATAAATGATGTTAAATAACAGTGTTAAATAAAAATAATAACCAAACTAATAAAAATTACATTTCACCTTAATCATGTAAAAGTATAAACATTTCAAAATCATAGACTAAATAATCATCACGTAAATCATTTTGCATTATTAACCATTTTCATTATATCAATAATTGCATCATAAGTTATAGTAACCTATAACCCAGATGGGAGAGGGGTCTCAATCCCATCCCGAGATGATATCTTATAATCTAGTGTGCACACCTCTCATTAAGGAGGGAATGGGTCTCAACTTTCAACCCGATGAGGAATATCTTGCTATAATCCATTCATATCATTATAGATTGTCTGTTACCGGGTACAAATATATAATTATAAATTAAATATATTGAAATCAAATAATATAAGTTCATAATTTATGTAATCAAATAAATAATATTCATAAAGAGGAATCAAAAATTACATAGATACTCATTCTGCAACCGATCTTATAAAATATTCAATGTAACAATTAAAATCATTTCACAACTTGAACAATCTTTTTCTAAAATGCTTTTGCTAACTTCTTCTGCTACAATTACTGCATAGCAACAGAATTATCAGAACAAGCTTAACCACTCCCTTTTTCAACTATTGTAAAAATTACATAATCACTAAAATTCACTTCTTACTCCCAGTCACCTCAATACACTATAATTATTTGCTATCCATACAATAGCATCTTTTATAACTTATATATCAACTTATCCAAATTACAAAATTCTAATGGAATTTCGATAGAGTTTCATTTGTATTTCGGATATCCCAATATTACAACTTCATAATCTACCAAACCACCTGTAGAAAACATAGTTTCCTTCCTCTAAAACATCATTTCCACATCCCAATTAATATTCCAACACAATACATAACATATAATACAGAATTTCAAATAGAAACACAATATACTACCGTTTACTCCTCTAATATCCTATCCACCTAAAATTTTTCAAATTATTCCCCAAATATCTTACATTCTAGCTCATTAAAACACATTCCCATCATCATACACATTCAAATAAGATAAAGGTCATATAAACCCATAATAGCCTAGAATTCCCTTCTTAATTAACATTGGTTTTTCCTTGAATGCTATTCATTTCTAATTATGCAAATCATCATTTTCATTATAATTTTCATTAATGCATAATTATTTCACATCAAATCCTTCACATACTCATAAATATATCCTTAGTCATAAAAAACATAAATAGTCGAATTCTTCTAACATTCATTCCATTAATTTTCTTTGAATTTTATTCACTTCTAACACCTTAAACCCTCATTTTCCATCCTAATTCACATTAATATACTTTCATTTCATATTAAACTCAAAACCTTCATATCATTCCTACTTTGGTCAAATAGATTAATGTTTATTCTTACCATTTCACTTAAATTCTTTCACATTTCTTCTTAAAATCATTAATTCTATCACATTATCTTTCATTTTCATGCATTTAATCAAACTAAAACATATATTTATCAACCCTCCATACTTGGATGAATTATTCCTATCTTGTACAAGATATTTTACATCATTTTAATTCAAACCAAAGCTTAATTCATTGAAAATACATGTTATTCTACCTTATTCTTCCTTAAAATCAACTTAAATCTACCTTAATTAAGAGATCCCCAAAAATCCCTAATCTCTCATTTACTTCTCCCAACTTATTCTTCAACTCTCCTAGGATAAAAATTATGCCAAATGATAGGGAATTGATAATTACTACTTTTTCTATGAAAATTTTTAAATATTTTCATGAAAAATGGTTAAGAAATTACCTTAAAAGATTGATTTTCATCTTTCTTCTTCCTTTTCTCCAAACTTTAAACTTCCTCTCCTTATTTCCTCCTTATTTCTTATATAATTAAATAAATTTAACACTTTAAGTTAGTAAAAAGGTCATTTAAGTCCTTGGATATTTGGTAAATTACACTTTAAGTCCTTAAACTTCCAATTTTGCTAAATAAGTCCCTTTATTAACTTTATTGTATGATAATAGATCCTTTAACTTAAATTTCTAGCAATTAAGTCTTTAAATTTGACCTTTCCAAGATTGCCCTTATCAATTTCTTAAAATTCCAACTTTACCCTTTAATAATTCTAAAAATACCAAATGTGTCCTATTTGATATAGTTAACTATATTTCAATCCGAAACAGCTCCAAATTGCTTAATAGTATCCTTGATTTACTCTGGATAAGATTCCATAGCTTAAATCGTCTAAAATAGCTTATGCGATTGAAAATCGCTAGTTTCCCAGGGAGGTCACCCATCCTCTCCACCTAAGCACGTTTAACTTTAATATTTTTAATTCATATATGAAAATTACTTTCTATTCCAAATATTATTCTATTCTACTATATTCCTTATCTTGAATTCGTAACATTTAGTCTTCGCGATTGACCTAATTATGCTTATGTATCTTAAAAAAAGCTTAAGTCCAATGTTCTCAAAATTACATTTATACCATTAGTTCATTTCTTAAGAAGTCACTTACACATTCTTCTAGCCCTTTTTTATGGGTGTAATAGCACCACTGAGTTTTATACTCAGTGTTTGTCATTTGATGAATGCAAGACCAAAACCTTTGGGGGAGAGTTTAGATTGACTGATCTATAGTTAGAAGAGGTTCCAATTTTGAGAAATCTCATTCTCGAAGCAGTGTTGGACTAAAGTAACATGCTCCAAGATGCCATTTGTATATGCAGCTTGTTGTATTAACCTTAACGACAATAATACTTATGTTATGCACTTTCGTTGTGTGTAATATCGATACAACCTTATAATGTAAAAGCAAATATACATATCATATATAATAGATGATGATATGAGTATGCAGGATAAATATATAACATATGTATAAGATATAAGGGATGCATACTAATGTGAATTAAGATTGCCTATGTCTGCATGTGCCACTAGATTATAGGTACATATTATCTGATATAACCAAAATATATATAAAAAAATTGTATAGATCCTTTGTAGAATAACTAATGATCTCCTAGGCATAGGGGATTATTAACTATTCTACGGGAGCATGTTACATAGAGTTTGGGTGTGACACTCCTTCAATTAATAACCTATATAAATAAACAATCATCTAAGCATGCTCACTTAATTCAAGCATAATATGTAATAATCATATAATCATGATTTAGTATGCAAATATGATGGATGTGACACATTAGCATAAATAGTTGATAAATTTTTATAGCAATATCTCATGGATAAAATTTAACATCTAATATAAATTTATAATGATAGGTAGATTATAGTACAATATGTTTATTGAACACTAATTTATCATATCATTTAACATCACCTTATATCAACCATTTTTTTTATTTCATATGCCACCATCATAGGAATGGTATGATGTATATCAATGAATGCAAATATATATTGTACTTTCCTTCTTATGCCTTTTCATCAATTCTCTATCTTTAATTATTCAAAATCTATACTACATATAATCTTAATAATTCATTTATCAAATTTATATCTATCTTATTTATCTCTTAATTATATAAAATATATAGATATACTAGGGCCAACCTTATTCCTCCTCCATATATACAAATACATACATATACTAGAATTACCCTTATCTCTCCTTTTTATATATTCATATATAAATAATAATGTTCCCTTATTTCTCCATAATATTATACTAATGAAAATGATGCATGATTTAATAATATCAACATTATGCATGCATTTGTATCATGCATTCACAATATGACATCAATAATATTCCACAAATACATTGATTATTAGAAAATAAACAAGCAATATTCAAACCTTCTGTAGGTAGTTTATTGTTTATATGCTTGTATTTAATAAACTTTTTATCTCACCTGCCAATCTCATTTTAAATACCAATTAATATTAATCATAAGCCTATCATTTCTTCACCTTTATCTACTAGTTGAATCTAAGTATCAATTCATCTATCCTTTATACCTGTTATATTTTAATTCTATATCCTTTTAATTAAAGCACTCATAAGAATATTTTAATCCATTATATGCATTAAATTTAATTAGCCTATTCACTTTATTCATGTTCAACACTACTTGCTTTTGATTTTATTACATCATATTTATGATATATGTATGAGCAGGGCTCTACACAATGACAAGTTATTAGGTGCCCACTAGGAGCAAAAGGATGATCTTCTCAAAGGGCTCCCTCAAGGTATGGCATAGACCTATGGTAAAATTACATAGAATGGAGTGACTATTGAATGGTTCCAGAAAATAGTCTAACCAAGCTATAACACAATTACTAAGCTAAACCCTTTAGAGATTGGGTTTGGGTGGTGAAAATCTATTCATTTAGAGTAATCAATTTTTATCATAGTAAGTAATTAATTATATGTAGGTAGGCATATGACATTCGTAAGCATGAATATAATCACACAATATATAGCATGAAGTAGTTATAGCATGACAATAGATAAAATAAAGTTAAATAGCAAATCAATAAAATAATGGCTAGCAAAAAGTGATAGAAGAGATGAGAGGATATATATAAAATATAGCAGGACATACATGTGAGGGGAAATAGATAAAATAGTAACCTATTCAATTACAAAGATGAGATATCTAGTGGCATATCCTCTATTCCACTTAAAATAAGGATCTCATGTAGTACAAACCAAAATACACGATCAAAATATGAATAAACAATGTTAGGCAATAAAGAGGATTTTGGAACATAATTGATCAGTTTAAAGCTATAAGGTAGCATGAATCCAGGATCATGGTTTGCTGAATATTTTGGTCATATTCATGAAAATGTAATTAACATGAGTCAAATCATGAAAATATCATGAAAATGCAAGAGAACTTCTAGCATCACTCATGAACTTAAATTAGATTCGATTTACTTCCTAAGTCAATTCCAATCATCCAAATAACATGGAAATCAAATCAAATTCCATTTAATATAGAAAATTGATTTAGCAAATCAATTTGAAAAATTAATTAACTTTTAGGCAAAATTGATCATAGAAAAAAATTGAAAGATTCTAAGATCATATAGCATCACTCATGGGTTCAACATCCAATTAAGCATAATCATGTCAAGTGATAACAAATTACAATTAAAATGGCATTTAATTGAGAAATCAAGCATAATTGAATCAATTTAATAGCAAAATTAATCAAATTGATCATGAAATATGAGATTGGAAGACTATAATATCATAAGGCATCAATTAGAGATATGATCAACATCCAATTCAAACTCAATCACATTAATTCAACAAAATCAAACTAAAATTAGCATTTCATTTGAAAAACTAAAACTAAACTACATGCATCATACAAAGTTATTTGTCAGAAGAAGAAATTGAGTTTTTACAAACAAAACATGAATGAGAAGCCAAATATTTGACTATCATGGATCATTTAGGCAATCATGAAGTTATGAATTGTACCGTGGCATTCAAAAATCAAGCCAAATAAGGCAAACCTATGGAAAATCAAAAATAAATTAAGAGAAAAAGAGAAAATAAAAGTAAGTCCACACTCATCAATACTAATGAGGCTTTAATCTTTGATCTCTAAATATGATTAGGGTTTAGGTAAGGTTAATTTGTCACTAATTACTTAATTAAGTGCTTAATTAAGTGGTGATTAGTTAAGTCTTAATTTTAGAAGAGTTTTACCTTAAAACTGATTCAAAAGTTGATAGAATAAGACAGATTTATAATATGGATTTTGACCTATAAGTCAAGAATAATACATGACTAGTGCTTGTGTTGAGGCTTGCCAAATGCTCATATTGATGCTTGCAATCTAATAGGTATTAAGGCTTGTAAAAATAGAACTGACTCCTTGGGGAAATTACACTTAAGCAAATGATCAAAGTTGATTAATAAAATGATGCTCATGCTAAAGCTTATAACCCAATACTGCCATTAGAGCTTAATGCTTAGGTAAGGCAATCAAGGTTGATCAATGGAAAAGTTCTCATGCTGAGGCTTATAACCCAATCCTACCATTATGAGCCTGGTGCTTGGGCGAGATGATCAAGGTTGATTAGTAGTAAACTGCCAAATTGTTGGCTTTACTGCAAGGCTCAAATATCATCTGAAGACTACATTCAAATACCTACTACTAGGGTTTATCAATCAACTACTTGATTCAATAATCATTACTAGATTGATTGGTTAATTGCAAGACTAGGATGATCAATTGCTGGATTTAGGGTGAACAACTATCAGTTTGATAGTGATTAATTACTAGATCATTATTTGTGCCATCATGAATGAGTCTTATATCTTTAAAGACTGCATTTGGAGATCCATTACTAGGAATCAACACTCTTTGGTCAACAGCTTAATCAGTAGTCAAAGGTTTAGTTAAAACTAATTGTTTGTAGAACCAATTTCCTATCTATGCCAGATATAGAAACATAATTTATCAATGAAGTTTAGATTGAAATGGTTCAGAAAAAATACCTAAATTTTTTAGTACTAATATGTTGAATTCTAATCAATTTTTTAGATGTTACGGGTCATGCAAATGGACACTAGGGAAAACAAACTTTGAAAATTTTAAAATGTGTCAAATGAGCTTTACATGAATTAGAAGTGGTAGAGATTCTTGATTGGAGTAGCACCAGTCTTGCTCAATTGATGTATAGTCTAGATCTTTGTAGTATGTATTGTAGAGATAAGATCATTGGATGTTGGCCAATGATTGAGGTATGTTACCAAATCCTTATGATTATATCACCCTCCTGTGACTAGCTCTGAATTATTTGAATTTTTTGACCTTGTAGATCATGACTTAGAAGTTTAGACTACTTCTAGAGTTAGTGATCCTAAGTGAGTTACCTCTTGATTTTTTGCTCATATTAGCATGGAGTGTCGAATATAAGAGGACATATTTTGATTTAGATGTATTGAGGGAGCACCTCAATGATCTCACCTGGGATTAGGTAAATACAATAAATAACAACTTCATTAGTATGAAACTATATGTAACTTGTTTAGAATATTCTCTAATTCTGCTTGATATTTGTTGGTTGAATGCAAGTTTATCCTGACCCTTGCTGTAATATGACCCTTCCTTGATATGTTGATGCATCTCCTCATAAAGATGATCGACACATGCTAATTGAGTGCCTAGAGAATCAACTTTTCTATCTAGGAGAGCATATTATCAACTAGCATGAGGGTATAAAAAGACATATGGGGCCTGTTGTACCATCTCAAATGATGTTTTAGTCATCCTGTGTTAGTGCTGATCTAGAGATCATGATTATACTAATTGGCATCCCTATGAGAGATCGCTTGTCAAAGTCACCTATGGACTATCTAACTTTTATCCAAGCATAATTAATGGGGCTTATAGAGCTATCAACTAATAAAGGATATAGTATCAGGATTAGTGGATCTGGTGGTAGACCTGTCATTTCCATATAGCAGAAGTGGATCTTGCAGTTCTATTATAGCAGCTAGGAGCTCTCGACAAGGAGTTTCTTCTAAGAGAGTATGGAGTACTACATTTAGGGTGATACTGAAGACTGAGGCTTTAAGTCTTAAGGTACCTCTTAGGTTTGAATGCCTTTAGGGCTTTATTGAAGGGCAGCTTTTATGGCCATAAAACCTTGATATGCATTCATATATAGAAATGGTCATCCCAACACTACCCATGTAATTAGCTCTTACACATGACATGCTTCTGCTTCTGTTTATCTTATTTATAATTATTGATGACCCATGTAAGAGCCTTGAGATGCTATAGTAGATGTCTTTTGATTGCTAATTGAACTACATTAGTATCATAATATGAAGATGATGGAGTTACATGTAAGTACCTATAACATTTATTATGTATAATGTTTATGCATGCATGTTTTTCTTATATACCTAAATGACTATGTAAGGCCACTATCGAGATGTAAGAGAATCACATGAGGTCTATGGAAAAATGACTCGATAGCTGATAGTTGATGTTGCGTGACTAATTAAGTGTCTAGTACATTACAACATCGAGGTTTAGCCTCCTAACCCCTGCTAAGAGAAGGACTTGATTTGTGATAATGATGAGTAAACATATGATACCTATCTTCATAGTATTTTTTAACATTTCATAATTTCTACACTGGAACAATAAGTAGAAGCTTATGGCCTTGCATGGCTTCTAGCTTAGCACACTTGGGCTATCATGTACAATTTTGGATGATACATTATGCAAAGGCTCAGGCCTTGTACATTTCTCATATTTGATACTGAAATCTTTACACAGCATGTTTACTACTTTTTAATTTTGTATGAGAAATAATCCTATGTTTATCCCGCTACTGAAACATAATATATCACATCCTGAATCGTATTATTCACTGTGCATTCATAATTAACAATATATCATGTTTAGATATGTTATTGATGTGGAAATGATATGGAATTATGATTATGTTGATAGATATATGATAAGAATTGAGTTTAAAGCTCAAAAGAGCAAAGTGGAAATTTTGTTGAAACCATTGAAACAGATGGATAATCAACGCTAAAATGGTGATTTTAGGCTATCCACATTAAATTTTATAAAATGGCTTTGACCATAGTGCTTGTGTTAACTTAAATTAGATATATGCAAATTTTGACAATTTTGAATAAAAATTTTATTTATGATGTCATAATTGAAATTGATGATGTAAGCAATTGAAATAATGCAATTTTATGGAATTAGGGAATGGAAAACTTAGTTTTGAAATTAAATTGGTGAATCATATAATTAAAATAAATATTAGAAATTAAAAATAGAATTTTTAATTAAAATGACATGATGATGTCATAATTACTAAGGATGATGTCATAAATAGGAATTTTGGAATTATAGATGGAAAATAAGTAAATAGAAAATTAGATATATGAAAATAGAATTAAGATATGATACAATTAAGTTATTATAAATTAAAAATAAGTGGGATTGGTAATTGAAAAAGTGTATGGGAAGTTGAAAAAGGAGTTTTGAAAAAGGTGTTTGTGGAAGGAGAGAGAGTGTAAGAGTATTAATTATTTATGTATGGAAAAATTGGTAGATGGTATTATAATTAAATTATGATGTATTTAGGAGTATATTGAAGGTATAATTCAGATTTTAAGGTATTATTGGTGTATTTTTAGGTATAAACATGAAAAATACATGTATTTAGAGGCTAAATTAGTGTATAAGTGTACCCCCATATATAAAGAACAAACCTTAAGGTCGGCCCTTCATTCTTTCAAGCCATATCACTCTCTTATCTTCATGTCCTCTCCTTTGGGTGAAACAAATCTCTCCTCTTCCATACATTTCTTATCTTATACATTATCTTATCTTTAAGTTTTAATTCTTCTTCTTCTTAGTTTTGTTTATGACCTATTTTTTTCTTCTTTAAACCAAAAGTAGCCAAACCAAATCTCCTATAGCTTTTCATTTTTTCTTCATATTTTCATGAAACAACAAAGAATCAAATGAAAAGGTTAAGAAAAACCAAGATAAGAGACCTCTATTTCCCTTATTCTTCAAAAAGGTGCAAGTTCTTCTTCTTCCATCAAGCAAACCGTAAGTTTTTCTTCTTCTTTTGAATGGTTTCTTAAGTTTTAAACTAGCCTTGCATGTAATCTTCAAGTGAAGGTCAAAAAAAGGTTAGTTTGGGTTCATTAAAGGAGTGCCCAAAACTCCTTTTTAAAGGATCTTCAAGAGTAAGTAATGGTTTGTTAAGTTTTTAGTGATTTTGATAGAAACCAAAACTTTTTCTTCTAAACTAACTTTGTTTTATGCTTGAACTCATCCTCTAAGGTACATTCATGCTTGATTTATGCATTGATCAAGCTTAAGGATCAGAATATAGCAAAGTTCACATAAATCCGTAGTAAAGTACAAAGGAAGGGAAGTTAGAGTTGAGTTTTGGGTTATTTGAGTTGTAAGGTGAGTTGGTAAGTATAAATTAGTTGTAAATCCATGAACTTTATGAATTTTCAGATGATTTTGAGTTGCTGGACGAATGGTATATGATGATTTTTAGTTATTTTAATTAATTAGTTGATATTTAGATGGTTTAAGGTTATAAAGGAGAAGAAATAAGATGGATTTATGGTGTGTGTGTCCTTTCTTTTTCTTTTTGGCCAAATTTTCTAAGGAACAAGTTGCTGTTTCCTAAGTCAAAATGATATTAAGATTTAAATTAAGAAAAACAGAAAATTAATGATAAGTAAAATGGGAAAAACAAGCATAAAAATGAGTTTAATGAAGGATTAAGGGTTAAATTGATAAGTAAAGGAAATATGACTTAATAATTTAAATAAATGGTAAATTTTAAGTATGATATAATGAAATTTCTGGTAATTAAGGTTTAAATTAAGTCATTATGTTAGGTTAAGAAATAATTAGAAAGAAAATGACTTAAAAAGGGCTTAAATGAGCAAAATGAGCATTTTAAGGCTTTAATTTTCATAGAAATGAGTATGGAATATGGAAATTATATATATTTGAATATGATAAGTAAATTAATGAATTTGGCAGAAGAACTAAAGTTTTAAGGAAGTAATAATAAGGTTTAATAAGTGGGTTTAAGAAAGAAGAGTTAAAGTGGACATATAAAAAGAATTGGAAACTTGGTGTTGTTATATATAGGTATTCGGCCAAGCTTTGAAATTGGTATTAAATGGACATTTAATTAACTAAATAAAGGATATGTCTAAGGACTAATTAAGTTAGAATTAATGGTATAAGTTGAATTACTTTAAGTCATTAAAGGTGAGGTTAAGATAAGCTTATGATAAGGTATAATTGGAGATGAATGCAAACATTTTGTAATAAGTTTAAATTGAGAATTTAAAAGGATAATTGAGAATAATAAGTATTATCAAAGGTTTATTTAAGTTATTAATGATATGGTAGATGAGATTAAACTAAGATATGTAGTAAGTGATTTAAGAGTGCTAAAGCTAAGATTAATGAAATTAAGTGACATATTTGATTATGATTGATATATGGATTTAATTTATTGATGATTTAAAATGTTAAATGGCTTAATAAGATTATTAAGTTAATAATGGAATGATGAAATGAGATTCAGTTAAGTTCTTAAGCAAATAATCCAAGTATGTTTATGCTTTGACTTAAAGAGATTTGAATAAATTATATGAATTTATTTGCTATATGAATTTAAGTGATTAATAGTTAAAGGATATTGAATGAATTGAGGAGACTATTAAGTTAATCATTAAGGGTTTATAAGACTATTTTAATGAGTTTTAAAGTAAAGACATAAACAGGATTAACAGATACAAAGG
>CANYBF010478721.1:0-14260 GCA_948192965.1 Dalechampia spathulata
AAGCCTAAAATGCAATATTTTGCATTTTGAGTATCCTACAGCGTGTAGGAAGGTATGGAGTGTATTCTGTAAGTACAGAACACACAGGATAGGAAATAGGAGCAGCGGGCCCTACTTTCGTTTAGTGGGCCCCATCAGAGCACTATTCATGATGAATAGTACCCGGGGCTAAAAATGACATACTTCGCATTTCAAGTGTTTTGTCCCCGTATGTGGCAGGGGAAGGTGTTCTGCATGCACAGAATACTCAAAATACGCGGTGGGTCCCGCTAGGCACCATGGTGGGCCCCACTAGTCCTAAAATGTTCTATGCACCAGAACACCTAGAGAAAGACACGAAGGTCTATACGCATAACAGGGATCGATACCGGGGATTAAATCCTAACCAAATCAACAAAGACCCTAAACTATACGATGGTGAAAAGTCAGGGTCAACAACAACATTTTTAAATTTTAAATGGTGAAAAGAATTTATTCTTTTCTTAATGTCAGATGAATGATTTTTGCATGAACATGAACATTTATGTATTTTATTATGTCTTCTATTAAGTTTAGTGGAATGAGATGTTTGAGCACTCTTTTTCTTACATTTCATTTCACTATCCTCAATATTGGAGGATGAAGCCTTTAAAAATATAGTTCCTTTAAAGGAATAGGAAGAGCTTTGATTAAATCTAATTCCCTCTTTATTACCTTTGAGTTTTTGACATTTCAAAATTGAATCAATTTATCACCACCAATTTCAAATTTTAAAAGATTTTCCTTTAATAAATCTCTTTCTTTTTGAAATTTTATTATTTTTATTTTTCAAAACTTCTTTATCCTTTTCCAAAATTTCAACTTTAGTTTTATATGAAGCAAGTTCATGTTGTAAATCATTATTTTCTTTTGAAACACTTACTAACTTACTTTTGAAAACTTTGTTTTTGTTAGCCAATTGCTTATGCTTTTATAAAAGAGTTTGCAAAGCATCTTCTTCATCATCCATATCATCACTATAATAAGATTGAGAAAAGGTAGCTACCTCATCATTGTCATTATCATCCATTAATACTATGAAGCAAAGGTTTGTTATGCCTTCATCACTGGATGCACTATCATGAGTTTCGCTATCATTATCCCAAGTAGCTTTCAATGCTTTCTTTTTAAAAGGCTTGAATGTCTTGTTGAGTCTAAGACATTCATTCCTCATATGCCCCGGTTTGTTGCACTCAAAACAAGTAGCTGGACCTCTTTTGAATATGTCTCTTTTACTTTGATCCTTCCTTGCTTTAATTAGCTTTCTAAAATCTTTCTCATATCTTTTCTTTTACATGAGAAGATTTTTTACTCTTTTAGAAAGGAGAGCAACTTCATCATCAATATCACCTTCACTTGTAGTTTCAACATCTTCATCTTTAAAGGCTTTCAATGCTATTCCTCTTCTTTTATCTTCCTCAACTCCTTGTTTGAGAGTAATCTCATGTGTGAGGAGTTTTCTAAGAAGTACATCGGTTGATAAAAACTAATAAGTCATTAGCTTCTTCAATGGAGGTGACTTTTGCTTCCCAATCCTTCTTTGGTAAAACCTTTAATATCTTATTGTTGATGTCTTCCTTGTGCTATGCTTTTCCTAACTTCATAAGCCCATTTGTGATGACTATGAGTCGATTGTACATTCTCGAGATGCTTTCATTAGCCTTCATTATGAACAACTCATATTAGTGAGTCAAGAGTTATATCTTTTTTGTTTGGACTTGGTTAGTTCCTTCATGATGTGTCTCCAATGCATCCCAAATTTGTGTGGTCATCACATAATGAGAAACTCGATCATATTCTTCATGACTTATAGCACAGTATAACATGTTCATAGTTTTCTTGTTTCTTGCATTTGCTTTGAAATCTTCTATAGTCTAAGTGGTTTTAGGCTTGAGAGTAATAACACATTCATTGGTGATGGTTAGAGGAGAGTTGCCATTCTCAATCAAATTAAATAAATCCACTCCATCACTTTCAAGAAAACTTCCATTCTATGCTTCCAATACGGGTAATCCTTTCTATCAAAGAAGGGTGGTCATGTGTAGGATTGACTTTCAATACCTTGAGTTGCCCTTAATCTTTAGCTCTAGAAGGTTAATTCTTACAATAAATGAGCACCACGCTCTGATACCAAATGAAATCCCAAGTTAGCAAACATGTAATACAAGATTTATAGTGGTTTGGCACTTCAACTTACCTTGATCCACTTCTCCTAAGATCCAACTTAGGGTTCTACTTACTTCTTTTCACAATACAACAATGGATTTGTCACACCCGGCCCATACCCAGGAGGACATGCTCCCGTAGCACAGACAGCGGCCCCCAGAAGAAGACCAGTGCCTGCACCACAAGGGATGCATCGTGCAGACGTCGTATGGGGACACGTCTCTAAGCGTAATGGTGGTCGTGCTAGGAAACAACGTGATGCGCAGACATACCCAGGATAAACATAACATACACTAAAGCAACATAGAATAACAGGCCATACTATATCTCATATATATATAACCTGTTATACAATTTGGGAGTGTGTACATAATACCACCAGAAGCTATATACTAATTACATAACTACTGCCACCCTAGCTACACAACCAAAAAAGGATCGGAGTGTGTCGCAGAAGTCGCGTACCGAGTTGAGATCAGTCTGTCTCAGTTGACGACCTCTAATCCTTCTCTGAACGCTCACCCGTGGGCTCTGAACCTACGTTCATCAAATGACAAATGCTGAGATAAACTCAGTGGTGCTAGAAACACACATAAACAGTCAGGCAACATATAGCAACTCTTCATGAACATCATATCAGGGCATTACAATCCTAGCATCTTATGCAATGCAAATGCCAATGCTCCTAACATTCACCCTCATCCTTCTTTCTCTCATTCACTCTTGTTTTCCTGTAATTGTGCACATTCCTTTCGCATACACTGGATCCCGATAGGTACCGGTACTCATCTCCCGTAGGAGGCCATTTAACTGTAGAGTGCTCTGCACTCGATCCTACTATAGGTCTCGAGACTCATCTCCCATCTCAGGAGGTCATATATCTAATGATCCCCAAAGGAATCCCATTCATATTTGATCCAGTGTGCCCAGAGCTGAGCTCTGCCCTCATTTCTTATCTTCTTTTCTCTCTTCTTTCCTCATCATTCATCTCCATGCATGTCAGCATGTTATTACCATTAATTCATCATATACACGAAAGCTTGGACAATTCATCGCATCATCAAGCAAAGAAAACATCAATCCAAGCATCACAACAATAATCATGCATATAGCACGCCTTAAAGAATAAAATACAAAGTAGAAATACAAGCCTAGACTTCATTCAAGTCATAAGGCAATAACCATAAGCCAAAAGTGGCAAAAGACATCAAACTAGCACAAACCTTAAAATCAAGCTACTTCTAGCGTAAGCTGGTGATCTAGTCTCTAATCGTGTCTAGCTTCTATTCCGCGTTCTCGGACATTAAGGACGCTTAGAATCTCTAAGGGAGATATTTGGTAGGGTTTAGGGGTGTTTTAGCTTAAGGAAAAAGGAAGGAATTAAGGAAAAACCATATGTTTCTAACCCTTAAAAAGTCAATATAACATCGCGTACGGCCGTACGGATATTGGTACGCCCGTACGACCTAAAACTTCTGACAAACACCATTTCCTGCGAGCAACGGTACGCCCGTACGTACTCGATGTTACTGACAAACCAAAATTCCTGCGAGCTCGCGTCTGGCTGTACCACCCTTTGGTACGCCCGTACGCCCTCCAGGACCTAAAATCTCTGTATTCCCCTATCTCGTATGACCGTACGGCCCTTCCGTACGCCCGTACCACTCCCTAAAATTCCATACTATGCCTCTAGGCACTCCCATTCTCCTTGTACCTGTCTCAATCATCCATACTAAACATATAACACTTCATAATACATTCCTAGCCTCACATACTCACCGTCCCTCATCCAACCGAGAAGACATGCTCCTCAATAAGGCGACGACACACAATCAAGCCAATAAACACACACATAGAAATTCTTACTAACACATATACGCACAAGCATAAAACCATCATCATACGTTCAAACACATCACATGGAGATAAAGCAATCCTACCATTCATCTACACATACACGCACATAAATGCATAACTCCTAGGGTCTCTAATGCGGGTGTAACAGGATTCTTCAACCAAGAATCCAACCTTAGTGTTTTCAAGGATTACACTCAAACCTTTACAATAGCAATCAAAATCATAAGATTCTACACTCAATTACAACATAAATGCCCAAGTATTCACTCTTACCAACCCAGAAATACAATCAAAATAGATTAGGATTGTAAAAGAAAACCTAAAAGAGAATAAGAGCACTACAAAGAGAGATTAAATCAATGTAAAGTGTAATCAAGTTACTTAAAATGAAGTTTTCTCAACTATATAGATGTTCTCTACTAAGAATAGATATGTTAGATAGCAAAATAGATTCGTTAGAAAGCTTAAATTCAAAACAAAAATTTTAGCAGAAGGATGCATACGGTCGTATGTGCACTCGTACACTAGTACCGCTCCATAAGTTACAAATTCAAATTTGACAATGGCTATCATACGATTATACATCCAAGGTGGTACGTCCATACCGAAGCTTCTACCAATTTCACCAAGTGGTACACCCAACCCGTATGGTCGTACGATGCATCATCCAATAGGGTTACGTCTGAACCTAGACACGTACATCTGTACCATCCATGTTTTTATACTTTTTCATTTAATTTAATTTAAATTGATTTGTTAATCATTAAAATCTAAAATCACGAGTCTAACAACAACTTTAAACAAAATGCACCATAAAAACAAGAAATAATTATGTCAATATATATATATATAATTTTCTAAAGGTTTGTAATATATACAAAAAAAACCATATATATTGACTATTATTCATGGTAATAAGACAAAAATTCAAAAAGGTTACTTGAGAAGAAAAGTAAAATATCTTAAGGTTTGTAATATATACAAAAAAACCATATATATTGACTATTATTCATGGTAATAAGACAAAAATTCAAAAAGGTTACTTGAGAAGAAAAGTAAAATATCTTTATGGCTTCTAAATATCTTTTTCTAAAAAAAAATTCTCAACTTCATAAAATATGTTAATGTGCCCGCTTATTTTTTTATATAATTATTTAAATGTACATTGTATATGTTTTATTTATTATATGGTAAATTTTTAAGCAAAATCATATTATTATTTTATTTGCATGTTTAAAATCTGCTTCTTTTATTTCCTATGATTTGTATATAAAATTTATGGTCAAATATTATACCAATAGTATACAATTCAGCAAAAAGAATAATTAAAAATAATGTATTTAAATAATTTTTTTATTTATTTTAATATATGTTGATGATTTTGTTTAGTTTAAATTATTTTAAATACTAGAGTTTTATAACATATATTGCGCATTAATATAATTTATTTGACTTATCATTTTTAATAATTTTGTATTCTATTTTTAAAATTATTTATAATAAAAATATTTCATATTTATATTTAATTTTGATTAGAATTCTTAGATAAAAATTAGTTATTATAAATTAAAATTATTACTATTAGATAATTAAAATAAAATTTAATTTAATTTTAATAAATTCAAATGAATGGTAAAATCATTTTACTTGTTTTTCTTCCTTGTTATAATATTAATTAAAAATTTGATAGAGGTGTACTTCATTAATATTTTATAATGTGAATTTGAAAACATTACGTCATATATTAATAATATGAGATATTTTTGAACTTTAATAAATATCTTATAAAGTATAAAATAATTATTAATTAATAAATACAAATCAAATTAGTAGTATTTATCTTTAAATAAAATTTTTTTAGGTAACAAATTAGGCAATATAATATACAATATAAAATAATTATTAATTAATAAATATAAATCAAATCAATTATCTTTAAATAAAAATAAGATAATATAATATAAAGTATAAAATAATTAGTAGCTAATAAATGAAATTTTTTAGAAAATAATAAAATTTATGGGAAAACTAAAACTATCTTTTCTCTTACCTCCACTTTCTTTTAATATATTATAATGATAAAATGATAATTTTTACTTATTCTCTTATCCTTTAAAATATTAGTTTAAAAAATAAAAAAAGATATGTTTAATGAATCTAATTTGCTTAACTTTTATAATATTAATATGAAAAAGTTAAATCATAAGTTAACGATTTAAGATATTTTATAACTTTAATATATATCTCATATTTTAAAGAAATCATAAATAATATATTTATTTATATAACTTCATTATAAAAATTAGTTGTTATAAATTAAAACTATTACTATTAGATAATTAAAATAAAAAAATATTTATACATTATTTATTATAAATTTAATATAATTAGTATTTTTTAAATTTTAATAATTTAGATAATCATATTATATAGATCTTAAGAAATTATAGGATCCAATTGAAAAAGTTAAATTATATATTAACAATGTGTAATATTTTATAAATTAAATAAATACGTCATATTTTTTAAAATAATCATAAGTATTATTTCCTTCATATAATTTTATTATAGAAATCAATCATTATAAGTTAAAAATATTACTATTAAATTATTAAAATAAAATAAAATTAATTTTAGCAAATTTAGATCATTTAACAAACATTTATTTTCTTAACACTAATTATTTATAGTAAAAATAATTCATATTTATATTTAATTTTAAGATAAAATTTTTAGATAGAAATTATTTGTTATAAATTAAAATTACTACTATAAATAATTAAAATAAAATTAAAATTAGTTTTACTAGTAATTTTAGATAAAAATTAGTTTTAGGTAGAAATTAGTTTTAATAAAATTAAAACTAGTTTTACAATTAAATAAATTTAATAAAATTAGTTTCAATAAATTATAATAAATCCTAAACAATCATAAGATTTCAATTAAAAAAGTTATATTATATATTAATAATGCATGATATTTTATAACTTTAATAAATATCTCATATTTTAAAAAATAATCATCAATATTATTTTCCTTCATATAATTTTATTATAGAAACTAATAATTATAAGTTAAAACTATTACTATTAAATTATTAAAATAAAATAAAATTAGTTTTAGAAAATTTAGATTATTTAACAAACTTTTATTTTCTTGACATAAATTATTTATAATAAAAATAATTTATATTTATATGTAGTTTTAAATAAAATATTTAGATAGAAATTAGTTGTTATAAATTAATATTATTACTATTAAATAACTAAAATAAAATTAAAATTAGTTTTAATAAATTTAAAGAAATTATAAAATTATCATTTAACTTGTTCATTTTTTCTCTTATAATATTAATTAAAAATTTGAGAAATGTATGCTTAATTCATATATTTCGCTTGATTTTTGTAATATTAATTTGAAAATATTAAGATATATATTAATAATATGAGATATTTTATAACTTTAATAAATATGTTATTTGAAAATCTACGGAAGTACGGTAGTAAACACAAAATACAATTTATAGTGGTTCGGCACAACTGTTTGTCTACATCCACTTCTCCTAAGTCTCAACTTAGGATTTAACTAAACCAATACACAATACAACAAAGAATTCTTCAATCAATAATTCAATCTTTAGTGTTTTCAAGGCTCACACTCAAATCTTTACAATATCAATCAAACTCACAGTAATTTACTCTCAATTACAACAATAATGCCCTAAGCATTAATCACACACCAACTTAAGATTACAAATCAAAAACTTAGGTTGTGAAAGAGTGAGATACAATCATAATGCAAGTAAGATTAAATATTTAGCAAAGAAACTTACTTGAGAAAGCTAATCTCAATAATGTAGAAGCACAATACAGAGAATAGAGATATTAGAATGCAAAATGTGCTCAAAATAGAGCCGTTAGAAAGATGTAAAATCTTTCTGCAAATAGACATATGATCGTACGAGTTCCCCTACACCTATACCATTACTTAAAACACAATTCAATTTTGGGCCAAAAGGTCAGCATGATCATACCATCAAATTGGTACGCCAGTATAAAGCTCTCGGTAACTTTTACAACATAGTACAACCATCTAGTACGGTCGTATGAGTCAAAACATAAAATGTGATGCGGTTGTACCAGGATCGGTACTCCTGTATTGAACATAATTTTATGAGTCAAACAAAATAGGATTGGTACAGTCAACCATATGCCCGTACCATACAAAATACCACTATGGTACACCCGTACGAGATCCCATATGCCCGTACCATAATCATTTTCAACATTTTAAACTTAAATTAATTTGAATTGATTTAAAAAACACAAGCATCAAAATCATGGGTCTAACAATCTCCCCCTTTTGATGTTGACAATCAATTTAAGTTTAATTTACTAAAACATGATCAAACTCATAATTTGAAAAATCTCCCCCTTTGTTTTAGAATTAATGTAAATGAACTTCAATTCATTAATCCAATTCATAAAAGAAACATATGATCAATGTAAATCATAAATATAAATGATTAGAGCAATAAATATATGAAGAAATGCATCAAATATATAGCAAAGGAAATAAAGGAATACACTAAAGTTAATGAATCAGAGCAATAAAAATAAATTGAAATAAATACATCAACTAAAATCAAAAGTCAATAAAGGTCAATTAAAAAGTCTAAAAGTCAATAAAAGTCAACTATAAAGTCTAATCTTATCTATCTCTAAGATATCTCTCCCTTTATCAATATCAAAAATAATCATGAAGGTAAAGAAGGAGGGATAAATGGGTCTAATAGGGTGTTGATGGACTCAAGAGTGGCAGTAATGGTAGCCTAAAAGTCCTGGAACTCTTGAGTATGCTAGAGGAGTCGCTGATCAATAAAGTCAAATTGATGGTCAAACCTGTCAAGTCTGGTGTTGAGCACTATAAATTGCTATGAAATTATATTAACAATAGATGGAGCAGCAGCAGCAACAGGATCAGCAGCAGTAGAAGGAGCAGTAGTAGAATTAAGATCAGCAGCACCATAAGAGGATCCACCCTCAGATTGTCTTGACTTAGGCCTGCCTGGCATCTGATGTCATCGCAAGGGGAATCAGTGAGGGCTTGAAGGTTAGAAGAAGTGTCATCCTTTGCATACTCTGTGCCCTTAGGAACAAGCACTTATATGTGCCTACAAACTTCAGTAGCCTTGGTACCATACAACACCACAGTATCAGTCCAAATGTCTCTTGATGTACTCAGTATGAATAGAGTACTCATTGATGTGATTCACCTTACTGAGAAAAGAGTGCTTAATAAAAGACATATCAAGGTTAGGACTAGCAGGTCCAGGGTTAACAGAAGGAGCTGAAAAGGCTTTAAGAGAATGATAGATATGATGAATAAGAGGATCAAATAAAATAACAAGACTTGGTAATTTCAGTCTGCCAATATTGTAGAATTGGTCCTGTAACCAGCGACTGGACTAAATGGGGGTACCCGTGACCATCGAGTGAAGAAATATCAGGTTAGGGCCAGCAACAGTGTCATTCGATACTGATCATCCAAAGATAAGATAGGTAATCAGGCAATGACAGTAGAAGAGAGCGGGGGATTTCAGACGGGAGGCTTTCAGCCTCAAAGGATGGAAAGGAGTATTGAGTGTGATTTCCTTCCAGAAAGCATTACAGTCAAAAATCATGGATTTAGCATTAGTAATGCCATCAGTATGAAAATTAAAATGCCATCAGACTTAGTTTTAGTGAGTTTAAAGTTTTTATGAAACAGTTTGAAAGTGCAAGTGTGGGATAGATCGAGTTTAAACATCTATAAAAACTCAAAAGCACCAGACTGAATAAAACGATTATCTAAAAAAGTGAAATTGGACCAGCCAATGTTAGCCAAGAAATGTCTAATATCGGCCTCAAGTCCGACTTGGCATAGAGTGGCTACACATGTAAAACAAGAATGAGCAAAAGTTTTCCCGTTCAGAATCGCCTGTCAGGACTCGAAAACAAGGAAATTAGGTTGAGGAGGAGGGTCATTGTCAAACTATATGCGTTTACCCTTGTCTCAACCTTAAGATGAAGAGCCACCATATGTACTATGAGAAGTCATTTTGTAAAATTAGGAATTTTTTTAAAAAAAACAAAAATTTGTCAAAATTTCAAAAAAAATTCGATAAAAATTTGAAAAATCATAAAAATTTTTAATCATAACTAAATGCAACAAAATTTGAAATACAATACAATAAAATAATTTGGAACAATAAACTCTAAAGAACCTAGCTCAAAAATTATTAAAATGATCAGAAAATCATAAAACAAGTATAATGTAAAAACACATGAAAAATAGTGAAAAATCAAATTAAAACCTAAGATTTTGAGTTTTACAGACCAAAAAATCAAGAGTAAACTCAAGGAGAATGATTTATTGAGTGATTTGGAATGATCCAAAGTGATTTGGTTAAGAAATTGGGGAGAAAATGATGAAAAACTAGAGGAACAGTGAAATGATGGTGAGAGAAAAATTTAGAAAATTAGGTCAAAATTGAGATTTTAAGTCGCATATGGGTGTATCGATTCTCATATAGCCATGCCGGCTCATTGAAATTTCAAATTATTGAAGAAGTGTCTTACATATGAGCATACGGAATTGCGTACGACCATACAGATCTTATGCCTTACATACATACAGGTGTACCAACTTTCGTGTATGACTGTATAATCGCTTTGCCAGAATTTAGAATTTTTTAAGTTTTAGGCATATGAGCGTACTAAATCATGTACAATCATACAAAGCCTTTTAACATTTTTTTCATTGAATGTATGGGCGTACTCTTTTGGATGTACGATAGTACCAAGCATTTAGCAAAAAATGGAATTTTAGTTTGGAAAGCTGTACGGACGTACCAGAACACGTATGGCCGTATAGTCATTAAAAATAGAATTTTTAAAGAGAAGTTTAAGATTTTTCCTGAATCTTCTAGAGTTCAAAAATCATTCCTATTTCAAAAATGATCCATCTATCATTCCTAACTCATGTTTGATGAAGTTTAAACATTCTTCACATAGGGTTTTATAAAAATACCCGCAAGTTGGTGAGTTCTATCAACGAATTCTAATACAACTTTCCTTTTTGCACATTATCACGTAAAAAATGATGCCTAATGTCTATATGCTTACTCCTGGAATGTTGTATAGTTAGACAAGTTTATAGCCCTAGTATTATCACATTTGATAGATGTACATGACTCATAAACATTATAATCTCTTAATTATTGTTGAATCCATAACACTTGAGCATAACAACAACCACCAGATATATACTCAGCTTCAACAGTTGATAGAGAAACATAATTTTGTTTCTTCCTAAACCAAGAAACCAAATAATTTCCTAGAAAATAACATGTTCCATAAGTGTTTTTCTTATCTAATACATTTCCAATAAATTCAATATTAGAAAAAGTAATTAAGTCAAATGAAACACCTTTAGGATACCACAAGCCATAATGCATAGTACTAATCAAGTATGTGAAAATACATTTCACAGCACTCAAGTAAGATTCCCTAGGTGATGTTTGAAAATGAGCACACATACATACAGCAAACATGATATCATGCTTAAAAGCAGTTAAATAGATCAAGCTACCTATCATACCTCTATATTTCTTTTGATATACTTGTTTACCACTTTCATCCAATGAAAGCTTGGTTGTAGTGCTCATAAGTGTTTTACTTGCTTAGCATCATCCATTCTAAATTTCTTCAACATCTCTTGAGTGTACTTGACTTGGTTGATGAAGATTCCATCTTCACATTGCTTGACTTGAAGTCCTAAGAAATACTTCAATTCTCCTATCAAGCTTATCTCAAATTCTCCTTGCATACACTTAGAGAATTCCTTGCACACACTTAGAGAATTTCTTGCACAACTCTTCATTAGTAGCACCAAATATAATATCATCAACATAAATTTGCACAAGCAAAATGTCATGTTCATAGTTCTTAATGAAGAGTGTGGTGTCTACCTTGCCTTTTTCAAAACCATGATCAATCAAAAATGAGCTCAACCTATCATACAATGCTCTAGAAGCTTGTTTAAGTTTATACAAGGCTTTGGTGAGTTTGATAACCTGGTTTAGAAAGTTAAAATCTTTAAAACCAGGGGGTTGTTCAACGTACACTTCTTCTTCAATAAAACCATTTAGAAATGCACTTTTGACATCCATTTCAAATAGTTTAAAATTGAAATGAGATGCATATGACAACAACATCTTAATTGCTTCTAATCTAATAATGGGTGCAAAGGTCTCATCATAGTCTATGCCTTCTTCTTAACCATACCCTTATGCCACTAATCTAGTCTTATTTCTAGTTATAGCACCATTCTCATCTAACTTATTTTTGAACACCTACCTAGTTCTAATAACAGAAGCATTCCTAGGTTTAGGTATTAAGGTCCACACTTTATTCCTTTCAAATTAATTAAGTTCATCTTACATAGCAATAACCCAATTCTCATCATTTAAGGCTTCATTAATGTTCTTTGGTTTTATTTGAGATATGAATGGAAAATTGTTATAAATGTCTTTAAAATGAGAATGAGTAGTTACCTCTTTTGATGTTTCACCTATAATTAGCTCTTTAGAGTGCCCTCTCGGAAATTGCCAATCTTTTGAAAGATTGTGTGAGATTGTGGTTATGGCAAGGTGAGGATGAAGTTCATTGCTTTCTTCCTTTTCAACATCATTTGGGATCACTTCTTGTTTGTTCTCATGTCTCTTTCCTTGTTCCATTAAAATACCTATATCATCATCAACAAGATCATTTCTTGGACCAAGGGGGTTAGTTTCATTAAAAACAATGTGCATTAACTCTTCAACAACTAAAGACCTTTTATGTCTCACTATCATCATCCCAAGTTCTTTCAATGCCTTCTTTTTGAAAGGCTTGAATGACTTGTTAACTAAAGGATATTCATTCCTTGTATGTCTTAGCTTATTGCATTCATAACAAACCGTAGGACCCTTCTTGAATGTATCTCTTTTATTTTGATCCTTCCTTGCTTCAAATGGATTCTTAGGATCCTTCTCAAATTTCTTCTTTTTCATAAGAAGATTCTTTATTCTTTTAGAAAGGAGGGCTACTTCATCATTAATTTCTCATTCACTTGTGGAAGAAGCATCATCTTTATTTGAAGCTTTAAGTGTTATTCCTCTCCTTTTGTCTTCTTTAACTCCTTGCTTGAGAGTAATCTCATAAGTAAGAAGTTTTCCAAGTAGCACATCGGTTGACAAAACTGACAAGTCATTTGCTTCTTCAATTAAGGTTACTCTAGCCTCCCAAACCTTCTTTGGCAATATCCGCAAGATCTTATTATTGATGTCTTCCTTTTGGTATATCTTGCCCAATTTTATCAACCCATTTGTAATCACTATAAGGCGATTGTACATTTCTGATATGCTCTCATTCACCTTTATTGTGAATAACTCATATTGATGAGTTAGAAGCTGCACCTTCTTGGTTCCAATTTGATTGGTTCCTTCATGGTGAGTCTCCAAGGCATCTCAAATTTGTTTAGTAGTAACATAATGTAAAACACGTCCATATTCCTCATGACTAATGGCACAACACAACATATTTATTGCCTTCTTATTCCTAGCATTTACCTTGAGTTCCTCTCTAGTCCAAGTTACCTTGGGCTTAAGAGTTATCACACCCTCATTTATAATTGTTGGAGGAGAAAAGCCACATTCAATCAAGTCAAATAAATCCACCCCAACACTCTCTACGAATACTTCCATTCTATGCTTCCAATACGAGTAATCCGTTTAAATCAAAGATGGGTGGTCTAGTATAGGATTGGCTTTCAATACTTTGAGTTGTCATTTATATTTAGCTCTAGAATGTTAATTTTAATTAACAATGAGCACCACTCTCTGATTGTCACACCCAGCCTATACCCAGGCAGACATGCTCCTACGACACAGACAGTGACCCTCTAAGAGAACCAATACCTGTGACGTCAGGGATACATCGTAAACTCATCGTATGGGGACCCACTCTAAGCCTAATGGTGGTTGTGCTGCAGAAACAACGAGATAAGCATGCATTTAAACCCGGGATCCATTCCCATACACTCATGCAACATTCAATAGCAAACAATACTGTATTGCATTAATATAAAACTTGTTTACAATACGTGAGTGTATACAATCAAACCACCAAAAGCTATA
>CANYBF010478795.1:0-12868 GCA_948192965.1 Dalechampia spathulata
CAAGTTATTTTGCTTTGCTTTTCTTTATTTGGGTGGGTTGTATTTGCCCACATTTATTTTCTGCTTTTTATTTTCTGCATTTACTACTTTATTATTGCTTTCTTTATGCTTTCATTACATGTGATTGTTTCTTGTATGCCCTATGCCATGAAAAATACCTTAAATAAACTTGAACCTTAAGTGTGTGCTTAGGAGCTTTCTTTAAACTTAAACAAATGAGCATGTCAAGATGGAATACAAATAGATTTAAAAATCCCGAACCCACACTCTGAAGAAACTAAGGTCATTTTCAACTCTGGAAAACCTAAGTTTTATTTCCTAGTTTTCAAGTTAATTCAATTGGATTAATAGAAATAAACTAGGTGGCGACTCCACATCATAAAAACACATTGTTTTCATAAATTAAAACAGAAAAACGCCATTGAGAGCAAGCACCACGGCATCTCACTCCAAACAGCGTGCCGGGCTCCCGCGTCCGGGATGCCCTACTCTTACACATGGCATGTGAGATGACATGGCATAGGCATAACATATGAAATGACATGACATAAGCATGGCAGGTGAGATGACATGGCATAAGCATGACATGTGAGATGACATGGCATAAGCATGATATATGAGATGACATGGCATAAGCATGATATGTGAGATGATATAGCATAAGCATGGCATGGCATAACATACATCATATAACAATGATAAAATATACATGATAGCAAATATAAAATAATGATCAAAGCATGCATAAAATAAAATAGAGGCTAATGAAGGGGGTCGAAGAAGATAAGACATACACGAGTGATTTAGGGCTAAATCATACAAAAATAGGGGAAGATGACTATTCTATTACAAAGAATTTTCATCAATATAAAATCTAAGACATTAAGTAACGTCTCATCCACTGAAGAAAAAGTCAACCTCAAGCAGCATGAGCCAAAAATGCATGAGTGACAATGCAAAAATACAAGCAAAATTGTTAGTAGCAAATGAAATTTAAGACTAGATAGACTAATTCTATGCCATATGAAAGCACAAATCAAGAGCTGAAGTTTGATAAATATAATGATAACAATCATGAAAAAATTAATAAACACGAGTTGGATCGTGAAAATCATGCAAAAATAATCAATTTTAAGCAAAATCAATCAATAGCAGAACCGAACTTTTCTAAGATCATATAAAGCATCACTTAGAAATAAATCAATGTCCAATCAAGCTAAACATTTCAAGTGACACATTAAACACAATTAAAATTTTTTTAATTAAGCAATTAAAAAAAAGAGATGATTTAATGGCAAAATCATAAGCAATTGATAATGGCACTATAAATTGGGAGTCATTAACATCATATAAATGTCAATTGGCACTATAAATTGGGAGTCATTAACATCATATAAATGTCAATTGGAGATAGTAAACTCAACCAACCAAAGCCAATCATGTCGTACATCATAAATTAAACAAGAATTTAACTTGAAAAATTAATTTTGAAGCCAAAATTAAAGAAATATGAATAATGTATGATGAACTCATATCATTAGGGTGACTGTGAAGCCTTTAATGCTACTGAGAACTTCAAAATCTATGAGAAAACAAGCAAACATCGAGTGAAAAATGGCATTTTTTGGCAAAATAAGTAGCTATATGCACCACATATAGCATGATATGCATTACATGTAAGCTATGTGTGGCACATATCATGTGATGCGCATAGCATGTAATGAGACATTTTCAAGGAAAAACATGTTTTAAAGCAAAAACAAGAATTAAAACCTAAATCTTAGCATATTAAACAACCATGGCAGATTATTTAGGCATGAACAAGCATTGGAATCCATTAAACAACATATGATTGAAGCTAACCATCAAAATTAAATCAAAAATAAAAAACCCATCATGAAATCAATAAGAAAAGAAAGAGAGAATAAGCATTCAACTCATCATAATAAATTAGGCTTCTAGATCTTGATTCTAAATGTGATTAGGGATCTAATTAGGGTTAATTAATCTCTAATCCTAATTTAATTACTTAATTAGGTGCTTAATTAAGTGAAGATTAAATTTGGTAGAGTTTAGGCAAGTTTCATTAATTGTTGGACTTTCCATAAATACAAGGCTTATATTTATAGGTGTGGGTGATAAGATTAAGAAAATCACATTAGCAATATGGGATTTTAGAAATTTTTGAGCTATGTGCATAGTACGTAATGCTACATGCATAGCATATAGCCTAAAAAAAGGCTATATGCACAACATGTAGTAATAGATGCTCATCATAATGCAATTTTGGCCTATATGCGTAGCCCAATGTAGGCATATTAGGATGTGTGCCATAAGTCAAACAAGCATCATTTGGGACCCTAAGGCATGGTGCCATATGGAGCATATTAGATTTGCTCAAGAAAAAACTATCCATCATACGTATATTTTCATAACATGCATAGTATATAGCACTATGCAGTCTGCATATCAGAAAATGCACACTATGCACTCCATACATAAGAAAATGCAAGCTATGTGCTCCGCCCTCCATAAGCAAAATGTAACGTGCTCCACATGTCCATAACACTCAAGGGAAGCTTAAAGGCATGCATACAAATCAAAATTGACATCGAGAACTTGTATCAAGATGAATTGATGAAAACTCAAAACTGTAGCATATGGGTGAAAAGATGGTTTATTAACTTAGCTAGTTAGTAATGAATGATTGGTAATTAAGTTGCCTAAATAATTAATAAAATTAATAACTAGTATTTAGCTACCTTTGATCCCAAAGAATGATACCCTTATATTGTATTTGTGATATATACTTTTAAAGTGGCATGGATTCAAAATAAGGAACTATAAATTAAAACTTGTTGAATTTACATAGATTTTAATAACATTAAGTCATATGCTAATAAGTTTTTGGCACCGTTGCCAGAAACTAATTATGTATTTACCTAATACTAGTGATTTGAGAGTAGTTCATTAATTTAGGATTTAGAATTTTATTTTATGAATTCTATTACCAACTTTTATTCTTTCTATCTTTAAGACAAGACTAAGTTCATCTTATAAGGAGAAACCTTAGTATAGAAGACATAAAACTAATTGACTTAGAGATAGAAAGAACTTTCCATTCTAAACTAAGAGCTCTTAGACAAGCAACAGAGGAGATGGAGAATAAACCACTCAAGGAGTATATTATGCCTAATATAAAGGGAATTCAATTGAGCATTACAATGTTATCTATTAACAATAATAACTTTGAGTTAAAGTTGAACCTGATACAGATAATGCAAAATTCACTATTCCATGGTTTTCCCTTTAAAGATCCAAATGAGCACTTAGCATCTTTTTTGGAGATTTGTAACACATTCAAGATCAATGGTGTCTCAAAAGAAGCAACCAAATTGAGGTTATTTTTTTTCTCTTTAAAGGATAAAGCTAAGTCATGGCTCCATTTGAAACCTCCTAATTCATTCACAAGTTGGGTGGAGTTGGACTAGACATTTCTGACCAAATACTTCCCACATGAGAAGTATTTTAAGTTGAGGAATGAGATTTTGATCTTTTCTTAATAGGATGATGAGTTACTACATCAAGGAAATGAGGGATATAAGGATTCATAGTGTCAATACTCACATCATAGAGTCCAGAATGGATGCTTATATAGATATTTTACAATGGTCTTCATCTAAACATGAGGAGAATTATTGATGTTGCAATAGGAGGTTCATTCATGGGTAGAAAGCCTTCTTGAATCTCGAGCGTTAATTGAGGAAATGGTAGTGAACTAATATCAATAGAGAAATAAGAAGGCAAGGTTAAGTAAGACTTTATCAGATACATACAGTGTGGAAGCTATAACCATGCTAAATGTAGAATTTGATGCTTTGGTGACTAAATTGGACAAGCTCTTAGTGAATATTATGAGTTTAAGTCAAGTGCTAAGTCTTTTTTATTATGAAGTTTATGAGGTGTCTTGGAGATTGTCCTTACATAGTTTATTATAGATTTGAAAGGCTCAAGATGAGAACATCAAATCTTTGTCCTCTAGGTTGGAGTAGCTCGCTCCTCATAATAAGATGTTGAAAAACCAAATTGCCTAGCAAGCCAGTTCCTCTAAGGCACAAGGGAAATTATTAAATCAACAAAATCCAAACTCAAGGGAGTACTGTAATGCTCTTCATGTACAATTGGAGGAAGTTGGAATAAGGGGAGGATTTGATAACTTGGTGGATGTTAAGGTAAGAGTTAAAGAGAAACCAGTGGTGGATCTGTCAAATGAAAATGAAAAATTAAGGGAAGAAATGTAGCCTTTCTTGTTCAAGGAGAAAGACAAGAGTGATGCTAAAAGCATGCTAAGGCAAACCTCGACAAGCAGTATGCAATATTCCTAGAGGTGATTCAGAAGGTGCAAATAAACATACCTCTAACCAAAGTTTTAAGGGGTATGTTCACTTATGCTAAGTTTTTGAAAGAGATTGCAAGTAAGAAATGAGAGATTACTAAAGATGAAACAATGACCCTCATTAAAGAATGCAGTGCTATTATCTTGAACTAAGAGATCCCTCTGAAAGTTAAAGGATCCAAGTAGCTTCTCCATTCCTTACTAGATTGAGGAGGTTATGATTAAGAAGGCCCTTTATAATTTGGGGGCCAGCATGAGCTTAATACCATATATAATTTCATGGAAGCTTAAAATAAAAGATATGATACCTACAAGGATAACCCTTCAATTAACAAACCATTTTATGAAATATCCTCTATGAATGTTAGAGAATTTGCCTATTATGATAGAGACTTTCATAATTCTAGTGGATTTTATCATTCTGGACATAAAGAAGGATGCAAAATTTGCTATCATCATTAGAAGGCCCTTTCTAGCTACTACTTGGGCTATGATTAATGTAAAGAATGGGGTGTTATTATTATCAATGGGTGAAGAGGAAGTTTCATTTGAGCTGTCTGACTTGATGACTAAGCTTAGAAAAAAAGAGGGATTGTGCATGTAGGTCAATAGCATTGACGAGTTGGTTAATGATATCGTAACAAGGGCATATAGTTCCCATGATGATCTATTAGAGCTCTGTTTATTGGGGGATTTGAAAGAAGAGGAGAAAACTGCAAAAGTGATGGCATGTCTAGAAATATTGGATTCATCACCAAAATTCAATGCATGGAAGCCACTTTAATTAAAGGCACTGGACAAACCAGGGAAGGATTGCAAAAAGTATAATCTAAATGCACTCTTGGAGGTGGAACTAAAAGAACTCTTGAGTACTTTGAGGTACACTTTCCTTAAACCTAATTCTACATGTCTTCTTATTGTAAATGCCATAATAGATGTAGAAAAAGAAAAATTGCAATTGAATGAGCTTAGGCATTTTAAGAAAGCAACAGGTTATTCAATTTATGATTTGAAAGGCATTCATCCATCATTATGTATGCATCATATTTTACTTAAAGATGATTGTAAACCTACCATAGAGTGTCAGAGACATTTGAATCCTAATATTAAAGATATAGTTAGGAAAGAGATCATTAAGTTATAAGATGCTGGTGTAATTTATTCCATTTTGGATAGTGAATGGGTTAGTCTCGGTCATGTTGTTCCCAAAAGGGTAGGGTGACTGTTGTCAAAAATGACAATGATGAAATAATTCTCACTAGGACCATCATAGGTTGGTGGATATGCATAAATTATAAGAAGTTAAATAAAGTCATTAGGAAGGATCATTTTCCTTTACCATTCATTGATCAAATGCTTGAGAGGTTAGTTAAACATTCCTACATTTGTTGCCTATATGGTTATTTGAGATTCTTCTAAATCCCTATTCACCTTAATAATAAGGAGAAAAATACATTTACATACCTTTACAAAACATTTTCTTATTGGGGCATGGCATTTGGTCTATGCAATGCACCAGCTACTTTTTAGCATTGTATGATGTCTATCTTTTTTTATTATATAAAATAGTATGGAGGTATTCATGGATAATTTCTCTATGTATGGTGTAAATTTTAATGATTGTCTGAATAATTTGAAAAAAGCACTTAGGAGGTATGAGGAATCTAATCTTATTTTGAACAAGGAGAAATGTCACTTTATTGTTTAGGAGGTGTTATCTTAAGACATGGAGTTTCAGCTTATGGTTATGATTTGTAGATATGGTTAACTTTCTTGTTTATGGTGTTCTACCACTATATTGTAATTGGCAGTAGAAGAAAAGGTTTCTTCATATAGTTAAAAGTTAATTCTAGGATGAACCTTTTCTATTTAAGGAATATGTTGATGGGTTGATTCGTTAGTATGTGCCTAATGAAGAATTCTATAGAATCCTGATAGCCTGCCATTCATCCCGTATGGTGGATATATAAGTGGCCAGAAAAAAGTTACTAAGGTGCTTGTTGACCCTGACCTTTCATTCTTATGCAATCTCGGGTTTTTATCAATTAAGCACGATATCAGTCCCCGATGTCAACCCCAATAGTGCATATATGCCTATTTGGCTTTCTCTGAGTGTTCTAGGTGTATAGAGCACATTATGGTGAGCGAGGCCCACCACAATGTCTGGTGGGGCCCACCACCCTTGTCAGCTTTTTTTTAGTACTTTGTGCATACGGAACACATTTCATATCGCCCACATAAAACAGAGCACATAGCATTATTTACCAGGAAAAGATGTTTGGTGGGGCCTACATAAGTATAGCACACTAATGACGTCTCACAATGTCAAATAACGCTTATGTGACATGCAAAATGCATTGCATTTTACCCGTACAAGGTAGAATGTACAAACAAAATGAATTTAGTGCATAGCACTATGCAAGAAAAAAAGATATTTGGTGGGGCCCCCTTTCTGGACCAAATCTGGAATACTTTTCATTGCAAAAAATCTTAATACGTCAAATAACACTTATTTGACATACAACACGCATCCCGTTTTTCCCGAGCAAGGCAAAACAAACAGGGGCAAAATGCTATATGCGTAGCAGATAGCACTATATGCGTGCACATATAATGAAAAAGAGACATTTGGTCGAGAGCCTTCTCAGGACCAAATCTAATATGCGCCATATCATACAATGTGTTAGTACATAAAATGACGTTTATTGGGCACAGGGTGCATATCCTGATGTGGCCATAGTGGGCCTCATGCGACTGGTCAAAATGCAATGTACGCAGCACATCACCCTATGTGTGCTATACATAGGCTATGTGTGGCGCACATAACCTTTGAATTTTCAATTTTCAGATTGAAAATTACAATTTTACCAAACCTTAATTTTCTCTATAAATATGAGGTTAGGGGTTCGTGAAAAGTCACTCCAAAAATTGCTAAAAGCAAGCTAAAACTTTGCCAAAATCACACCTCAATTAATTAAGCACTTAATTAATTAAATTGATAGGATTTAGAGACTAATTGGCTCTAGTTAGGCTACCTAATCATGTTTAGAAGCAAGACCTTAAAGAAAAACCTACTGCCACAAGGTAAATCTTCAACTTTCTTCAATTTTCTTTGGATTTTTGCTTAAATCTCTAATTTTTGGCTTGATTTTCTTGTAATTGGCTTCAATCATATTAGGTTTTGGTTGCTAATGCTGTTTTGTAACTAAAACTATGCAAATCTAGCTTTGATCTGCCTAGATCTGGGTTAAATTTCACATTTTTCCTGAAAACCTCTATTCTGTCACTATTCTACAGGGGATATATTGTGCATATAACCTTATATGCGCAACATATAGCCTCAAAGATTTTCAGAAAATGCTATTTTTCTTCGATTTTTGCCTATTTTCTTCCCCAATCTGATGAATCTAGCTTCATCAAAGGCTTTTCCATACCCTTGGTGTTCTAGATCTATCATATATTCTTCAAATATAATTAATTTTTAGCTTTAAAAATTAATTTCCAAGATTAAATGCTCATCTACAGGTCAAAAATGCATTTTCCTCTTTAGATCTACTCAGATCTAACCCGGATCTTATGTTTTTACTCAAAAACATTATTTTCCTTCAATTTTCTCTGTCATGTGTGCCACACATACACCCATGTGCACCACACACAGCCTATGTGTGACGCACATAGGCCCTGGACTTCACAGAAAATGCCATTTTTCACCCATTTTGCAGTAACATCAAAGGCTTTTCCATGCCTTTGTTGTTCTAGATCTAATTGATTTTAGCCTTAAAATTAATTAATCAAGTTAATTGCATAATTAGTTGTTTGGATTGTAAAACGGAGGCCGATTCGTGTTCAAAATGAGGTACTGCCTTCATTAAACTTGCGTATTTTGGTATGTAGATCATTTTTATACTAATAAATTTGATTTTCTTGCAAATTGGCTTCTGATGTACGTCATACATCATGGTATGTGTGCCACATACAGCTAATGTGTGGCGCATATAGCACTATGTGCACGTGCACATTCCCTAGAAAATTTCCTGAAAAATTGCATTTTCTCTCTTTTTCAAAATCGGTTTGATTTTTCTAGTAACATTTGATGTTTCACAGTAACTCAAGTGTATTGGATCTATCATAAATTAATTATATTTAATTAATTTTGGCTTCAAAATTGATTTTCTATGATTAAATGCCGATTTAACTTATTAAAAATGTGATTTTTGAAAGGATTGGATTCAAATTGGTTGAATGGCTATCTCCAATTGCTCCAA
Source organism: Dalechampia spathulata (assembly GCA_948192965.1). Classification (NCBI taxonomy): domain Eukaryota; kingdom Viridiplantae; phylum Streptophyta; class Magnoliopsida; order Malpighiales; family Euphorbiaceae; genus Dalechampia; species Dalechampia spathulata. Next base: position 8,662 of record CANYBF010478795.1, read on the forward strand.
GTGATGTTAGCACTCCCATTTGATTTTCTATTATCAAACAAAAATAATTTTGCTTAAAATTATTTTTATCTTTGTTAATTTTCATAATCTGTGTCACATCTTTCGGCTGTGTGACATGCTCCCGTAGTATGACTATTAACTTCCTAACCGAGGAAATCAATAGTTATCCTACAAAGGATCTCATACATTCCATAAATTTTTTTTATATCTTTATATAGAAAACTTACTAACATGCATCTCATATTTATTCAAACCATTTATTATTTCAAATTATACATCATAATTGTATCATCAAAGTTACAATATACACACATTCATATTTTGCATTTCTTTTATTTTGCCAAACTTACTTATTTGACTACTAGAGTACTTTATTTAAATAGTTGTAGGATCATTTATAATGATAGAAGTCTGAAAGGATACTTAAACCATTTACCAACAAAATGTTGATGTGTCCAGCTGCTTTACTGAGGTTTCATTTTTGCAACTTTGCTTGGTCCTGCGTTTATCAATTGACAAACGTTGAGAATAAACTCAGTGGTGCTAGTTAAATTTTAAAGTATTTATATTTCATAAAATGTTAATGCCAAGAAATCATTATGTCAAACATGTCAAATAACAACATATTTCAGTTTCATAATATGTCATAAAGGTATGCATTATTTAGCATGACTCTGATAAAATTTCAATCAGAATTAATATTCAAGAACATTTGAGTTATTTAATCATAACATGGATTCACATCATAGTATGTCGTATGTCATGAATTATGAACAGTGCGTATTAATGAGAATGCATTTATGCTATGCATTCTCCCTCTTATTCCTCGTTCATCATATTCTTTAATGCACATTTAGTGGGTCTTTCATTAGATCATAACTTTAATTCTAAACATATGAGCTCATTTAAATTAAATTCCATTTCTTTTATCGCATGATAAGATATTATTTTATTCCCGAAGGAATTTATATCATTTGGCCCAACATGATCATTTAGCCTTTTTCTTATATCACTTCAAATTCATTTTCTTCCTTATGTCACCATGTTATGCTATGTCATGTTCATGTTAAATGTTTTATGTTCATGATATATAAAAAAATGCATAATTAAATTAAGTTGTTGTAATGTTATTGCATTACCAAACCTTTGCCTCTTTGATCTTAAAACATTCTAGTACAAACCTGGTATGTCCTTTCCTTTGTTAAAATCCTTCGACGATTCGTGAATATTTTCCACTGATTTACCTATTTCACAATCAATATTAATTTTTTATTAGTAATTAAATTCATCTTTTATTCTTCCTATATTTTTATTTACAGCGTAACTCATTAGCATTCTTAATTCATTTAATAATAACTTATTTCATGTTGAAATCATTTTATTTTATTTAATACCTTAAAACTATTATTACTTGCTATCTATTTAAATCATATTTTAATTTAAATTAAAGTCTCAACTTTTACCTTACCTTTTCATTTTATAAAATAATTGTAGTTATAAAACAAAACATATCTCAAAACTATTTCTTAAGTCAATAAATAAACCATTTAGTCATATAACGTACATCCTATCATAATATTTATGTATTATTTTTTTAAAAGCTCAATTAATATTAACCAGTTATCAAACAAAATTTCATTATCAAATTAATATCCTCTCATAAAGCTACTGTTTAATCATGATTTTATATTATAACAGTTAAAATCTGTTATTTCATCATTGACGTATTATGATTTAAATCAAACCCCAACTAGTACTTATATTACGAAGCTTCCTTACTGTCAAAATAATAAAACTGTTACTAGTTTAAATGTTGTAAATCAATATTTAAAATTATAAAATGGTTTTCAAAAAGCTTGATTCATAAATCCGCTTTAAAACAATTATTAATTAAAACAGTAACTCTGTTATAAATATATTATTTCTTTCAACATTAAAATATACTATATCCTTAAACATCCTTAAATTCCCCTTTCTTAAAACCAATTTTCATCAAACAGTCTTCTTTAAAATCATTTCCTAAGGCTTTATCATAAATTAGTATTCCAAATGAAGTTAATTAATTTAATCAAGCATTTAACCGAAACAATCAAACTTCATATATCAATGTATATTAAAATTTTAAGAACATCTTCAATTTTTTGAACTTCCAATTAACACTACATTTTTGTCATTATATACTCATTTGAAACTAATTAGAATAACTATAAATTTCAATTTTATTTCCTGAATAATTAAAAGATCATTCTTGAAACCTATTTTCATCATTTTTGGCATCTAACCTCCTTTAACCCATCTAAAGACTTAATTCACTTTTGTTTTTTTATCAAATATCTCTTAAACTTCTAATCTTATAATTTATCAACACTTATTAATATTTTCTAAATCATATGTCATGTTAGTTTTATTAATTATTTTATTTTTATGTAACCAATATTCATAATACCTTAAGATTCTAACTTATAATTTAACCATACTCTTTAATATACTTTAAAACTTATGTCATTTTATGTTAACCAAAACAACATCCATATTATTTTGCTTTTGAAACAAAAATAGCAACAAAAGATATTATTGTCTTATAACTTCTATAAATTAAAGCTTAATTAAATGCCCAAAAGAATTCACCAAGGCTTCAAAACCATATGACATTCAACTTAATATATGGATATTATATCTTAATTTCAAATCTCAATAATCTTTATACCAATTTCTAATAAAATCTCATTAACTCTTCTTATGCCAATTCCTTATAGAACTTCAAAGTTTCATGAATTTAACTTCAAAGTTTCATGAATTAGTAAACTCAGTAAATTTAAGTAAGCTTATTAAAATCATCTATTATATAGCCTTAAACTTAAATAAACTAAAAATAAAGATTTGTTTTAAAACAAAATTTCAATGATTTAGCTAATTTAAATTATATCCTTTCCCTTTTACCCCTTAGTTTTAACAACCTTCTGAATCAAAACATTTCAAACGTACTATCTTTTCTTTTCAAGGATTCGACCAACAAACAAAACCCGCAAAACACACACACCCACATCACTTTAGCACTTTATTTCAATCTTAATACAGCTCTAATAATTCTAAACATCAAAATACCATCTAAAACTAATAAAACCATTCTGATATGTTTGTGAATATTCAGCCAAAACAGCAACTCAGCAAAACTCAGAATCCAAGTGACACTAATCCTAAATATACATAGTCCTCACGTTAACATAACACTCCAAAACCGCTCCGTAATAAGTTTCCTACTGAATTTAAGCTTAAATCATATAAGATCCTCTTGAACCTGCTTCTGTTTGTTAAATTACTACCTTTATAAACATACACAAGAAGCAAAAACAATTAGAACTAAAATAGAATAGAATGGTCCATGAAAAGAAGGGTACGGTTTTGATGAAAGGATCATGTTTTAAGAAGTTTTTGCTTAAAACTATATAGATTATAAGAGTGGGTTTTGGTCAGCAACTAAAATAAGAAAACAAAAGAAATTTGTAAGCCAAACCTTGCTGCATGTAAAGACGTCTTGCTATAAGGTATGAATCAAAGACAAATAAGAAGAAGGCGAAATAAACATTTAGCTCCTTTGATAATTAGCTTCGGTTCCCTCTTTTACAGATGAGAAGGAAAATGATGTTCAACCAAACTTATTTAAAACACCAAGTTCATATTTGAAACTCACAAACAATCGCCAACAGTAGAAGAATAAAATGAAATCTTTGAACGTTTTTAAGAGCAACACTTCCATCTCTTTTAAAAACAAGAAAAACAAAGAGGGTTTTACTTAAATTTAAGCCCAACATGTAGCTTTCATGTAAATCATTAAGTCAAAAACAAAAATGAAATCAAAATAAAGAAGGTGTCGGCTGCTTAAAGAATAAAGGAAGAAGATAATAATAAAGATAAGAAAATGAAAGAAAAGAAAGCAAATGAACGAAGGAAGATGATTAGGTTCGGCCATATGAAGATAAGAGGATGAAATGAAAGCTTTTAGGTGTGTTGGAGAGGGGATGGGCAGCTGAGAAAGGAAATGGGCAAGTAGGGCATCCCTTGTGTCGCACCCTAATTTTGGACCGGCTTGATCCAGATCGATTCGGGATGTTTCTGGGCCAATTCGGGTTAGTCTTAGGCTAATCCGGGTTGATTCAGGGCCTTCTGGGCCGTTCTGGGCCAACTCTGGCCCGTTCCGGGGTGTCTC